>CAJQUW010014959.1:0-12953 GCA_907163375.1 Prostheceraeus crozeri
TAGTGATGCAAATGAAAAATTTTGAAATTTATTTTTCGGTGATTGACGATTTTGACTTCGTTTTGGAGACCTGTTATAGTTGTTTGAAAAGACTATGTAATATTCAAAGACCGAAAACTTCTCTATCATCCCTGCATGTTACCTTTTGGAACCAACTTCACCCTTTCCATGTCTATTTCAGGTCATCCCAAATGAATTTCAGACATTAGATGGATTTCAGATTTCTCTAATTGAATTTCAGATATCTGTCAGAAACCCAACTTTGAAAGGATCTTTAATTCAACTGGAGAATCTCCAATTCATCTGGAAATGTCTGAAATTCATTTGGGTAGATCTGAATCGATTTAGAATTATCTGAACCATCTGAGCTAGAAATGGAAGATGTGTAGTTTGTCCTCAGCGACGATCGGCCAGAAGTTAGAAACTGTCATAGATATTCTTCTATGATCATCACAGATATCTTTAGTTTCCAAGTATCTCACGAGTTTAGTCTTTATATATCTTCCAATACGGTATAATGCTGTGATGGGCTGTGCATGCTTCACATGCTTATAAACACATGGAGAATTTGTATCAATATAATCAAGGCTGTTGCATAATAAAGCTTAATTTTCAAGCTACAAACAATCTCCCAAATAAAGTGCATTATTTTTGCCCCAGAACTTTCACATTGCATGAAATTATACCCCTTTAGCAAAGGAAAAAAAATCACGTCAACACATGGAGAATTTGTATCACTGCTGTGATGACCGCTGCATCAAATGCGTTGCATATTAAACCTTAACTTTCAAGCAAACAATTAGCAAACTCCCAGATGAAATATATCATTTTTGCTCCAGATCTTTCACATTTCATGAAATTATACCCCTATTGAAAAGCAAGATTCACGTTATGCCAAACGGTGTCTGTGTGACAATTAAAAATGCTAACAAATTAGCACAAGCCTTTGGTGGCAAAAGAATGTTCAAAATCCGCGGACGGAACTCGCATTGCTACGATCGCTTTAATCGAAATAATGATGAAATCAACTGCTTCAGACCCAATTTATTGGAACGTAGCTGCCTATCGGCAGTGGAAGCGCTCAAATTATAGGGCCTATCAAAAAAATCAAATCATTCAAAATTTTCCATAATTTTCCAATATTTTCCAAAATTTTCCAATTTTTTCCATAATTTTCCACGGAAAATTTTGATTCAAAATTTTCCGGAAAATTTTCATCACTACTTGCACTCTTAATCATTCGACAATCTCATCCGTATTTCGAAAGTTCATGTGAGTACAATTTAGGGAATCCGAGTTCGAGCTATTTCTTATTAATAAGATAGGTTTATAATTCGTCATGATGGAAATCACTAAGTTGCAATGGTATGTGACGATGTAAGTCGCCAAGCACACATTTACAAGTCTAGCTAAATTTTGATCCGATTTTTCAACCTCAAGAATTTTTAAGCTACTAAGCGCATTTATACCACAAAAGCTGGTATAACAAAGTCACAAGAGAATTTTGCATGAGGAATAGCAGGCTTACGTGCTGCAATCCCCAGGACTTTCCAAATCCTCGGATTCCGACATGTCTCTAGACAGATAAAGTTTCTAAATTGATCAGCATTATACCAAAAGGGAAAGAGAAAATATGTTTTACAACTGTGCAATTCCAAATTGAGATGATATAGACCTACCGTTATACAGATAACATGAGTCAAAGAATGCTTCATTCCTATTATGATACTCCATTTTTCAAAATATTGCTTTATTTCTAACCAAAATTATTTAATTCATCACAGAAATGTTGCAATGCTTGAAATATACTGTAGGCCTATCTAGGACTGTGAAATTAGAGTTGCCGTAAATCACAGATGTACATCATATATATATACCTAGGAAGGATGGTGTCCAGTCAATTCCATACCTCACGACAATTATCTGAATTAGGTTTGCTTAATTAAAATTCGACGAAAGCCTTTCACCCACTGGACCCTATTATGTGAGCCTAAGCATCCTTTTTACTAATTTATCATGGCCCGGTGATGTGTCATCGATTTCAGTGTTACTTCCTTTCGAGTGACACAGAGTGGTCGAATGCATGAATAATCCATTTCTATGGCCTGATCTCACGAGTTCATAGATCAAGTTGCACAGAGAGACCAATATAGCAGTCAAACAGCCAGATTGAGGTTCTGCAAGGAACGAGACCGAAAATGAGACTTTTACAGAATGAAATATGCCTACCTCGAAGCTGCGCGTCTGCCCAGTTCTATCCGGTTCCTCATCTTGTCAGACACGATCAAAGGAAAACACATACTGATGCAATAGGACGAAGATTGGAGTTTTTGGAAACAGTTGAATTTTCTATGTTTCCGGTTATGTAGTTAAAAATACTGTCGAGAGATATACTTTTTGATATGGAATTTCTTCAGGTCATTTTCTATGCATGCAAACCTGTCTGTGAGGCTAGCCAAATTCAGATTTGGCAAGCCTTCTAATGTTGACAAATACAAGTATTTTCAGTAATTTTTCATGTATACCTCAAATTCGGTAGTTTTGAATCCCTATGGATGCGTTGTTGTATCCACTGGATTAAAAATTATGTTGCTTGAGGCTTGTCGGCATCTCTGTTATTTTTGTCTGCTTTTTCTGTTATTGCATGAATTGCATGAGTATTTCAATTGTATATATACGTGTAAGCAGGTAAGATGGGAATCATTATTCGGTTTTCAGCCAAAAATTGTGCCGGAAGTCAGTGGATCCCCGCATTGTATAAATTACAATTATCTGTCCGATCTGAGGATTACTTGATCTTTGAATTGTTCAGCATTGGCGGATAACTTCACGTATCGAATGCATTACCAACGAATATCGAAATCATGTAGAGGACAGCGTAGGGATAGCTATCGGACATCGAAGTCGCGACTTTTACACATCCGCTGTTAGCTGAGGGATACCAGGCGGATAACAAGAATGCAATGCCGATAGCACGGATATCCGTCAAAAAAACAACGAACCAGACATCGGTTGGACATCAAGAATATCCGCGAATAAGATGCGGATCTACTTGGGACAAAAGTCTGTTATCCGCGGAGATAGACTGGATATCCAAACGGCTCCTGACGTAGAAATAATGGCGTGCATCCGTTCAACCGCGAAGATCCGTGGATATCTGGAGAAAGTATAAGATGCTGATCGGATATCCGTTTGCTCGGAGGGGTACGATTTAAAGAAGGCGACAATGATAATGCTGTAGGGCTTCAGCATCATCATTGTGCTTAAGATTTTTTGTTTTTTTTAGATTTTCTCACTTTCTTATCCCAGCATTTTAAAAATATCTTTAACAACCAGAGAGCCCTTTCGAATGCTTGGAGTGAATTTTGGTAGCCTATAAAAAGCATTGAAAACCATAGCCTGAAAGGAAAATGACATATGATACCTTTCTATACTTGTTCTTTGTCCTATTTAGATTTATTATATGTTGCCAAGCTTTTCCTCCAATTTTTGCATGAGGACTATAAATGCTGTGCTGTTTTATCACTTTACAAAGTTCTTATTGACAATTTGTTTTCGGATATTGTAGCTTCCATACTGTACTTCCCCTCCACATCCTTGCTAAATTCACATTCCAAAAATTAGACCTAAACAATTTTTTTAATTTCAATTCTACTTCCTTCCTCCAGTTTCATGTATTTTCAAGGAATGACATGCCTACTTGACGATCCTTTGAATAAGCGAAAGCATGCAGACAAGGCCTCCTATTCAGGTAATGTCGCTGCCCTCCTGATAAACGGTGTGTCAACTTTCCGATCTGATTACTTGACATGAGATGGCAATTTTCAAATTAATCGATTCGATCACATTCTGTAAATTTATTTCGATTGCGATGAATGTTCCAGATGACAGAAAATTAGTAGTCGTGTTTATTGAGTCAACAATGAAATCATTTTTTACAATTGTTAACAAAGCGTGTCACATATGGCAAAAAAGAGAAATATCAGAACGCGTATAATAACGCATAAAATCAGTAAACGCACTTTCAGTGACCGAGGGACACTTCTTTCAGGAACTAACTTTAAATAAAATTATCGGGGCTCATCTGTACACAGACTGTTAAAAAAAACATGAGAGATCAGCAATTATTCACGAGAAGCTCATAAGCTTATCGTTACGTGAACAATTGCACAACTGGTCGTCCATTTATGCAGTTTATAATCTTCGTTGCAACGAGCATCGATTGACAACACACAAGGCCTGAGAGAGCCATGGCGCGCTTATGCCGACAAAAACAGGCAAAGAAAATCGTCAAGGCTATGTAACTTATGTAGCTCGCATATAATTATGCTACTTCCTCCTGCGATTATAGAGTGCACATGTAGTGCGTATCTATATCTCTCTCTATCTTATTAGAAACTTTGAAGCAATTTAGCCTGACAATATAATTCTGACTACTAATGCGGATAGCATTGAGTTAAAGAAAGAAAGAAGCTGCCGTATTTCTGCTGATATGTAGCAATTTATTATGAAACCGCGAGCGTCTGGGCGCGCTAAATGAGTGCAAATGCAGAGGCGTGCGTCATAGTCGCTTTTATCATATGGACCTTTTTTGATTATATTGAGATCCAAGTCCAAGCGTCGCTCTTTTAAGACAAGCGCTTTATTCGATACAAAAAAAATGCTGAGAAGAACATCTACTGACAGCATATGTATAGATATCGCATTTGCATTAATCCGATACTGTTTGTTTGAGTCAAATTGTACTAAATGAAAAATGGTTCCGGCCGCGTCAGGAAGTTTTCAGAATTTATTTCATGATTTTGAGTGCAATATGACCAAACTCCATGCGTTCAAAAAGTCTAACTTCTTCTGAGTTTTCATATTTGCTTCAATCCTGTACATTCAAATAAAATAAACTATCTTGGCGTTCAAATAATAATCGAGAGTTGCGTCATAAAATCGACTTTGGCTGCGTCACGGTCACGTATCTTGAAGTGACGAAAATCGACAGCATTGTCAACCAAAGGTTTCTTCGTCAAATTTGATGTCCCGTTTTTGGATTGCTTTGTGCGTCATTGAAATCTGTGACTCATCCGGTTAAAAACAAAATCCTCAGCTGGCGCTCGACTTCTCACGCAGGCGTGAAAGTGCACCTACCTTCACAGCCCCCGAAGCCCTCCTCGGATCGATCCTTCGTGCCCTCTACAGACACCTTTTCCCATTCCCCAATCCCACAACCCTCACCATCATCCTCAAGCGGCAGAGACCCGCTTCCCATAACACTCCCAACCCTCGACGCGCTCTTCATTGTGTCCCGATGATGGACGCACTCTGACACTGAAACTGGACCATCTATACTATAGAAAACGCCATACCCTCCCCTACACAATTCCTGAATTTTTGAGGATTTGTCTGACTCACTTCTAAAGCGCTTCTGCTCAGGAAAACATACATTCACATATATAACACTCTCTCCTCTAATCTCTCTTCAGCGGCTCATGATCCGTAGGTTCTCGGCTTGGGGCTGTTGTCTTAGTTGGATTACTATTGTTTCACGAAACAAGATTGGTTTCATCGATAGATATTGATAGCAACGCGTATTCCTATCATCGATAGTCTGTCTCAGGCACTGAATTAGCCATGTTAATAGAATGTGCGTATAAGGGAGATTTGTTTATTTCAGCGTGTGTTCTTTGATCCACACGCTGTACGGCGTAGTGGTCGTCATTGTGCTATCAATATAGAAGTGAAGAACTGATATGGCAATGCAAGTTTTTGCGTGCCATCATTCTGCGATGGCACTCTATTTGTGTTTGCGTGATCCGGACATTTCTGTTCAAATTATTAGGCACTCTCTTGTAGTTGCTTCGTTGAAGATTGGATTCTCAATGTATTGGTTTCAATCGTTATTCGTATCATTGAATCCTTCTTGAGCTTGATTATGACTTTAGTTTGTAGTCAACTTCATCGTTAAGAAAACGGGAGTCTTTTAGATAAAAGTATGTGTTGGCATTTTGTATTGAGTATTCTACACTTTATTTTGGTAGTGTCATCTGTTTGTTGATAACACGTTTAGGAAACCCATCCCACACGTAGCGTTTCTGAGTTCAAGTTTCATCAGCTTTCGTTTTGACTCCATTGAAGAGCAATCATGTCGAGTTGAATAGTCGTTTTGCGTGATCTTCAATCTGATGATGGAATGTATTCATTGATGATGATAAATGTGATAGTGTGATGGACAAAAAATTTTTTGTTTGGCAGATTTTCTCTAGAAATTGAACTATGATATATGGGTTCCTAATCTTTCTCACGATAACATTAAATCGAGACATACTTTAAACTTTGAACTTGTTGCGCGACTTCACAGGTTGTCCTACAGAGTAATGGTATAAACTTTTTACCACAATTTTGAGTCTAATCATTACTCTATGTAGTAAATCTCACAAAGAAAAATGACCTATTTGTACTAGTTTACTAAATTCAATGCAACAATCAAAGACATGGGGAGACAGCTTAACCAAATATGGTCAAAGAATCCTCCACAGCGTGTCGCGACCAGAGGCGCTGTATGGGTAACAGTAAAAACGTTTTATCAAACTTGTCTATGAGATCAATACTAAGGAGTTGCAATCTCTAGTTTTCAAAGAAAATGGCCTATTTCTTCTTACATAGTTTACTACATATTACATGCACACCCAGAGGCCACGAAGCCATATCTAAATGGTCATGGACAATCCATCACTGATGACCTATAAGAGGTAAGTGGTTGGCAGTAAACATTATAACAAAGATTAATCTATTAATAATACAAATTATAAGATACTTTTTATAATGTGCTATATTTCCTCATATTTCACTCCATTACTACGTCTTCGAAAACTGATGCTGCATTGCGACTGTCAGAATTTATTCGTCGTTTTAAGAGTCTTTTCTTTTCCTTCCTAACTATTTGTGTTGGTTGAAAAAATCGTCCTTCAATCTGTTCACACTTGAACTGATGATAGTGCTGCATTAAGACAGATAAAATACATGAGGAACAAGTTGTCCTTACAATCAGAGTCACAGAATCACACGCGTAAACATCAGGAACAGCTGTATCAACATCAGAAATTATAAAATAACAGGTTGAAATGATAATGAATTCGCTCACCAAAGATTGCTTTCATCTTGATAGGTTCTTGGAATTTTCGAATTAATACAAATTTACAAAGTTTATTAGTATAAAAAAGCAGTGTACGACAAACTAAGATATCGATAGGATACCCCATGCTAGTAGAAATTGTGCTTAATCATTCGTCGGCGCTTCTGTTCTCGATAAAGAAATCGTCAAAGACAATATAGCAATCCATTGCAAGGACAACAACAAAGTAAAGTCAAACACCTGGTCTAGGCCATACACCCCATTCTTTATGATATTTAGTACGCACTTCGTTCAATAGTGTAAATCAGATAATATGACAAATATGCTAAAATTCCTCACCGAGGGTTGAGTTTTGCGCTTTTTTTTTTAGTTTGTTCTTACGAGTTGCAGTTCCTTTCCTGCGCTTCACAATTGTCTCCGCAGGAACTCACAATAGGAAGATCCTATGGTCTGTTTATAGACTAACTAGAATCAAACTAGACAAAAGCAAACTGTAGATACGCACTTTAATCAATGGTCAGGTACCTGAGTCGGAGGAACAGATTCTTGCTTGAGATGAGAGTTGCGTCACAATAGCAATTCTTGCAAAGAATCCAGACACCATCATCTGTCTAAACTAGTAATCAGTTATGGTGATATTTATTATTTTTATTCAATGGCCTTTCTTATAGGGAAATTCGTGAAGTTATCACTTAGAATTCTGACACTCTACGAATGTCAAGACTACATAAAAAATGATGGTTCGATTTGTGAGATTGACACTTTTACGCATTGATCATATTGCAGAGCTATCATGAAAATGCGCTGTGGATAGTGGATAATAAAGAGGCAAAAATTTTAGAGTCCAAGTAACCATCCGCGAACGAGCAAAGCGCAATCTTCCTTCTGTTTGAGAGTCCCCTAGAGTTGAATGCGATTGGTCAAATACTCGTAGGTCCCGTTTTGTTTCGTTTTGGATTACCATGTAAAGGCAAAACATCGGTGATGGGGGTTGAGTTTAGACGTAACATACAGCATCTCTTAGTTATGTATGTAGGAATGCGATTTTTTTTGTAGCAATTCGTTCCCCAGGTACCATTAATGCTCTTCGAATGTTTTAAGCGGCTAGATGAAGGATGTGCACAATGTAGTCTTCGTAAATAATATGTTCTTTTCCAAGTTGGAAGCAATCAGAATTTTGAATGATGCAAAACTCGCCACCTTTGTCACTCGGTAGATAGGTGTATGAGTTTTCTTTAAGTTGTTTGAGCAAAGTGCGTTCTGCGTTTGTCAAATTACCAAGCGGAGGTCGATAGGATTGCCCTTGAATAATACCTTTTGCTTTCTAGCAAATACGTCTGAGTTTATCTTCCAAATTATAATCTCGTATCTCACTGTATGGCATAGTCATCTTGAGTGCCAAGGGTATTTTGACTTCAATGTTATCTTGAAAGAAGGAACCCTATATTCAATTTCTAGAGAAAATCTGCAAACAAAAACATTTTTGTCCATCACCTATCACATTTATCATCATCAATGAAACATTCCATCATCAGAAATGAACGCAAACGCATCAACGACTGTTGCACTTCCAATGAGTCAAAACGAAAGCATGATGAAAACTTCAACAGAACGCTACGTTTGGATGGTTTTCCTAAACGTGTTATCAACAACAGATGAACACTACCAAATAAAGTCAGAAACAATAACAAAATCAACCATCTTTATCTAAAACTCCCGTATCTTAACGATGAAGTTGACTACAAACTAAAGCTCATAATCAAGCAAGAAGGATTCAATGTACGAATAACGCTTGAAACCAATACATTGAGAAACCATCTTCAACGCAAGCAACTACAAGAATGCAAAATGACAGAATGTCCGATCAGAAACAACAAATTGTGCCATCGCAGAATGATGCCACTAGTGTTGTGCGGTTAGACAAATTTCTTAACTGTAACCGACCGTACAGAAAACTTCCGTAATCGTAACCAACCGCAACCGTGGCATTTTTAACCGCAACCAACCGTAACCGTTGGATTTTTAACCATAACCGACCGATAACCGCAAAAACATATATATCCAACTGTTGATCGTATGAACGTAAAGGCTCGTTGAGTCAATACCCTAAATCAGTTATATTGCTGGTCATCGTAATAAACCGAAACTTATACAATAGTCTTGCATGATAGGCTATGCTTCGGTAATCGACAAAAAATACTGACAGCAGCCTAATAGACTTGCGCCAGTTTGGCTTACCTTACCTTGCCATTATCATACAAAGCTTCATTCTTGTAAAATTCGTAGCTAAAGCAGTTTATCATATATTTCATGTACACATGTAGTCAAATGACGTACAGGCACCGGTTCCATTGACCTATGGTACAATAAATGATTAGGACATTTTTTCTTTCTTTTGAGAGACATTTCAATCACGATAAGTTTACTGATAATTTACCGTAATATACTGTGCTTTACTGCACATGATGTCCCATACTAGAGCCCTACATGTAATTACAAGAAATATTTGGCTTATCGTCTTGATCTTAGTGTGTAGTCTAAACCTATATCCCATTAAAGTGGCCTGAATACGAATTATGAATCCTCCTGGTTAAGTTTTGAATTGTTATAAAATGTTAACGCTGATATTCCAACATTGCAATTGTTAAAACTAGAACATGTAGCCAATTATGTAATGTGTCATGCTATATCCGTCTACTTGCTCACGCAGCATCCAACAGAATTGCTAATTCTACATGAAATCAATACATAAACCTAACGTAACTACCCAAAAGTTCATTTTCATAATTGCATTATGATCATGACATCCTTCTGATTTCGCTTAATATCTTGTAACCTATCTATTGTTTAACTTTAAGGAAGCATTCAAATATCAATCAATCAATCATTTAAGATCCGAAAAGTAAAACAAATAAGAACAAAATATATTACAATGCTCATGTACTTGCTTCCTCATTTTCGGTGCGATCGTATAACCATAAGTTCATTGAGGTGTTGGGAGTTTAATCGATTACGTCGGTTACTAATAGTGGATCCTGTTGCACTACATGTGCGTTCACAAGAATTTTGTGTGGCTATTCGCAAAAATTTAATCGTGATTAGACGTGATCGCTGAGCCCGTTAACCGCAACCGACCGCAACCGTGAAAACTTTAACCGTAACCGTGGTGCTTTTAACCGTAACCGGCCATTAACCGCGGTTACAGCGGTTAACCACGGTTATAACCGCACATCACTAGATGGCACACAAACTTACATGCCATATCTGTTCTTCACCTTATATTGATAGCATAATACGACCACTGCGTATACGTATCAAAGAACACACGAGAAATAAACAATCATCAGTTTATAATAATAATAATAATATAATGATAATAATAATAATATCTTTATTGCTTCACATGGTTACAGTCGGTGAACGCATTACAAAAGTACAGGATCATAGAATACAAAATTTTATAAATGAACAACGAAAGCGTTCAGTTTTTGCGAATGGTGGACGCAAAGTGCACTGAGAACGAAGTAGTCGACAATGATGTGGTTGGAACATAAGAGACAAGGGGTGAGAAGACGACCCCTCAATTGATGAAATCATTTTATAATACATCTTTGTGACAACTTCGATGAATGAAGAAAACTCATTCAAATTGATTATCCTAAACACTCGCTTCTCCAAGCGCATTATTTTATTAAAAAGATAGTCCGGTGCATTGTAATAAACTGGATAAGCAAACAAAAATGTGGAGCGAATAAAAGCGACATATGATCTGTACATAAGGGTAGCAAGGCAACCCGATCTCTTAAGATTGTACATGACATGGAGTCTCTTCCTCGCTTTCATAACCAAATCATCCAAATACACATTCCGCTTCATGTCACTAGAAAAAGTAGCGCCCAGAATGCGAATGTATGAGACCTGAACCAGATTCTTTTTTGTTACAATGTCCATTACAAAACACTTATTGAGAGGCAAGCCAATATCGGAGGACCATCTATCAATGCTATTTAGCTCTTGCTGGAGATTATCTTCAGAGCTGTCTCGAATAAAATGAAGGAAGGTAACATCATCGGCATAGCGCACCATGAAGGTATTCCAACAGACAGCAGAAAGCGAATCAGTAGCCAAGCAGAACAATACTGGCCCAATTACACTTCTTTGAGGGACACCACTTGGTACACAACTCCAATCAGATGTCACACCAGCGATAAATTTTACTCGCTGTCTTCGACAAGACAAGAAACTATACATCCATCTGACTACAAAATTAGGCAAATCAAACTTGACACAAGCTGAAACAATAGTAGAGTGCAGCAATTTATCAAAAGCCTTAGAAAAATCAGTTGTCATAATTCTAACAGCGCCAGACTTTTTATCCAAAAATTCAATAACTTTGTGATATGCTAGAACAACAGCCGAAGTGACTCCAGAGCCCGGACGGGGAATTTAGGGAAATTGATAAGGGTCCACTCTGTGCTTGATAACAGGAAAAATACATTTTTGACAGACAATCCTCTCCAAAATTTTTGACAAAATAGGCAAAATAGAGATAGGGCGAAAGTGAGATGCAGTCGTCGGTTTCTCACATTTAGGAACAGGTGTAACATAAGACATCTTCAAGCATAGAGGAACACAGCCTTCTGTCAAAATAGGTATGGTCTCATTCCAATTACTTGAAAAGTAAGCCTCCAAAGCACCAGAGTCACTCTGAAAATTCGAAGTGAAGAAGGCATTCAGATCACTGACCGAGAATTCATGATGATGACTATTGTTTCTTGTATAATTGCCTAGAACACGCAGCGATTTCCAAAGTTTCTCATTATCTCCAGTCGATGCCGTCGATTCCATAAACTTGAATTTGAGATGACGAATATGATTATTGACTTCTTTACGTAGCCGTTTGTATTTGGCAAACTGTCCACTCGAATAGGCCCGATCACGATCATCAATGAGAATTTTAAGTGACAACTTCATCCATGGAGGATCATCAGATCGAACTCTAACCATTCGATGCGGAGAGAAAAAATCGAATAGATGATAAATGCTGTCACATAACAAGACTGCGGCATCATTCAAATCGTCCGTGCTCTGAATCAAACCAAGCCAATCATAGCTGGACATAGCCGAATAAAAGGCCGAACTGTTGGCATAAACATGCAATTCAGTGCTGAAACAGACATCATGATAGGGAATAAGCTTGATATCAATATCATCGGGTTCGATGCAGTGGCGGGCGAGATTCGATTTTCGCACGATTCCGAATCGTGCGACTCAGCGCACGATTAATCGAAAGTGGTGCGATTCTGAATATTTTGAGATTCAGTGACTAGAAGCTTGCAGTTTATCTAGCTTGCGTTATTTTTCATTTCTTTTGACAATTTTTCATAAAAAGTTTCATCATTTTCATCAAAATTTAGATCATGTAACACTTATAGTTCATTTAGACTGAAATTATATAGCTACTCTATTAATTAATGCGACACTCTATTTGTAAATGTTTGTGAAAACAGCATCATAAATCGGAACACACAAAAAACCCAAACAAGACATGAAACGTCTTGATTATCTGTAAGATTCTACTGCAAATCTGCGAAAATATAAGTACTGCAAGTACTACATCATGTACATCTACTATGAAGTACATGTATATCAGTAATATATTTATTTCCCAGTTTTGGTTTCTTTGGTCTTTATCAATCATGTATCATCGAACATAGCTGTAAGATTGTAAGTATTCGCCATTTCTTCTATCAGTACTGAAATAAGCATAATCATGCATCAATTAAATCAAACTATTAGACTTATAACGCCTGCAAAACATTAGCAAATC
>CAJQUW010014960.1:0-87956 GCA_907163375.1 Prostheceraeus crozeri
TCAAGGGGTCTAATTTAGCTTTTTTTTTATAAATTTCAAGAGGACCCTATTTTCCATTTAGATTTGTTAAATTCCAAGAGATCCCTAATTTTAACAATTTTTTATAAATTTCAAGTGGACCCTCATCTTTTCATTTTTTTTCATTTTTTTTGTATCTACCTGGGGTGTGGGATCCGGTGCTGAGCGAAGCGACGCGCCGGATCCTATACCCTATACTACTTGCCTCAAGCAAGCTTAGCCTATACAATTGAAAATTCGTCAGTTTCATAGCTTCAGTACTACTTGCAAATTGGCGGATCCATCAAAGGAAATTTTGACTTGAATGTAATGATCTGTTTGAAACAAGTCATCAAACAAGAATTAGGAAATAATTGACTCTTAAACACAGAAGGTTTCAAAGTTTACGTGACAGAGAATCAGTATTGCAACATCAAAATGATGTCCAAATTATCCACAGCATTTTATCATTTCAAATTCAAATGACTCTACATGGACAATTCTTTACAACTTCAAATGCGGCTTCATTGCGTGATTTCATAATCGTAGCCGAAATTTGACGAGAGTCATTCAGGATAGTCGGAATTTGCCTCTTATTTATCTCAAGTGATGGAAAGATAGCGGCTCTCAAAATCCGCTTTCGGCAGTTCGCTTGGATGAAAATGCATTTCAGAGAATCAGAAATTGAAAAACAAGTACAATTTCAACCTGCGGCAGGTATTTTGATGAAAGGTTGGAGTTATCACGCTAAGTAAAATATAATCAGTTTGTCACGATAGATAAGCTTTTAGTTGATCATTTTCTAAATTTTTCATTTGAAAATTGCCATTAGGCCTACAATGAAATGATATTATGACATCAGAATCAAAGTTTAGTGTTTAAATAGGTACATGTTGTTTATTAAACATGCCATAAGGAATGGAGCCATGGGCGAGATCGAAATCCCCTCCAGAATTGCCTCCTCCTTCGATGGTGACACTTTGTATTTGAAAATAGGCCTAACCATCGCGCATCTCAATTTTGAAGCATGTTCACAGTGCACATGTGCGATTGCCGCGGTAGCAATAACTAGCAGTTAACCATCTAATTACTGTTAATTAAACCACATTGATTGTGTTTACTTTGACATAGCTTATTCAGCTCAGACAAAATTTCGATGAAAGCCTCTTTATTGTACATGCAAAACTCCAGATTCTATATTCATCTAATTGTTTTTTGTCTACACAGACACTTAAAAGGGCAGACTTACTTAACAAGGAAAAATGACGAACATCACTTTCAAATAGAAGTTGAGACATGAAATCCTCTAAGTCTTTTGACATTATTATAGTTTGATATATATACAATGCGCTTATTGTCATAGTGAAAAATCCACTTTTTCTCTCCTTCAGAGTTTATTGACCAAGTTATGAGGTTATTTACAATAAAATAATTAAAAGGCCAACGCTTCGTGCCACTGACACTTCGATGGTCCGACTTCTGCAAAACAGCATTTGATGACACGCATTAAATATGGAAGCAACGAAACAGAGTTCAGGTGGCCTACTGCGTAGTTAGAAATTAGGGAGCTCGTATTTGCGGTTAATGGCTGGTGCAAGAGATTTGATCAATTGGATACAATGCGCAACTTCCGACATACAGAATTGCATAACTTACAGAGGCCTGAGCACAGTCGGTGGTAGCGAAGTTTTAAAGAGGCTATCATTAGGATTATATATTCGACATAATTTCTAGATAGGCCATATTCTATTCGATGCGAATTCGATACTAAAAATTAGACTACTGAGTTTCCTTGAAATTATTTAAGGATTTGCCTACACAGAAAAGGAGGTCCATTGACATCGATTTTCTCTCCTCACTTTGAACAGTCATCCGTGGAGCTTAAAACTATCCCTTTGCAAAGTAGCAAAAGCTCTTAGTGAAACTATGATGCTATCTTGATGTAGAAGAAATGTTGTGTCCTCTAAAAATCCTCATCAAACTGTTGAATTCTACTTCCGTATGAAATGTAAGAGCTGATATGAAATATCTCCTGACGGCCGGTGTCTTTGTGACTATTCGCTTCGTTCAGGCTCTGAGTTTCTAATATTTTGGCGAAAAGGATGAAACTGTCACGGTAGTACTCGTATAATCAGTTTGTCGTTAAAGATAAGTATTTGGTTGATCATATACTGAATTTTTCATTTGAAAATTGTCATCACCTCAAAAACATACCAGTGCTTAGAATTCTGAGGATCAAAGCTTAGTGTTTACATGTTTTCCAGATGTGAAACATGTTCAAAGTATCAAACATGATGTACTATCTCATGTGTGGGAGTCACGTAATTCTGTTATCAATTCACCTTTGTCCAGAATTTGATAAGAAAGTATCTCTGATTTTCTTTTGGAAGATAACTGTTAGAAATTTGTCTGTAAATTGCAATGTACAAGTGTTGATTGTCAGAGGCTGTAGGATTGATGAGAGGCAGGTGTGAATGTTGATAATTTTGTAGATATAATCTTCTGTGAGTGGCATGTTTCTTGAAGAGTGCTTGAGTGGACACGTGCATGCGCGCCTTCCGTTGAAATTTATGAGCTTGTACAGAAGATAAGAATATAAATCTTTTCTGACTCTTGACCGTGCTTTACGTTGGCAATCTTGGCTCGTAGGGCAATCCTAAATACACAGGCATACTATCACATATTAATCAACATTTTCTGGTGAGCCCGACGTGATAGTATTTGATTTGAGTTACGTCTGAGTATGGATGTCAAGAAGAAAAGAAGTGTGATTCGTCGCAATTTCACAAGTCTAGTCAGTCGAATAAGTGAAGAAATAGACAGTGAAAGTCCAGACAGATTGTCTGTAGAGACTAAAGCGACGAGACTTCAGTTGGTCCATGAGGATCTAGCGAAATTGAACGACGATGTCTTGAATGACATGATTTCTGAACAACGCAGAAGACGAGGACTTGGACGAGAGAATAAGAGTGCGGAGAATTACGAACTCGAGTGGATTTTCCTACGCAGGAAATTGGAACTGTTCTTCGAAAAATCGAATGCGCCGTCGCGATCACCGTCACCTTCCGGTTCGTCGGCTCAGGCGTCTAGCGAGTCTGACAAGAGACAGTTTAAACTACCCAAGATTGAACTTCGTAAGTTCAATGACGATCTTCGAACGTGGATCGGATGGTGGGGACAATTCAAGAAGATTCACGACGACGAGACTCTGCACGATAGTGATAAATTTCAATATCTCATCCAAGCAACGGCCTACGGCTCAACGGCACGTGGGATTATTGAGAATTTTCCACCGTCTGCGGACAACTACGGCAAAGCTGTGGAAGCGCTTCGGAGTCACTTTGGAGATGAGGACATCCTTGTTGAACTTTATGTACGTGAGTTGCTACAACTAGGATTCCTAAGTTCTCAGCAGAAACTTCCTTTGACTGAATTGTACAGTAAGATAGATTCTCATTTGAAGTCTTTAGAGTCTATGAATGTTACTGTTGATGCGTTTAGCCGTTTTTTGTATCCTATTGTCATTTCATGTTTGAATGAGGATATTTTAAGGACATGGCAGAGGACTCCTAAGTTTAGCTCAAGTGGAGATAGTTCAGACAGATTAGCGGGCTTGATGGAGTTCTTAAGAATTGAGGTCAAGAATGACATACATGTTTCTATGGCTAAGGAGGGTTTCCTCAGATTGAGGATAAAGCCAGCAGGAATAATTCAGGTAGAGGGATGCACAGGAAGCAGGATCGTAGTTCTGGTGCTTTACATACTGCAGCGGGACTTTTGTGCACGCGTAGTAATTGCATTTTCTGTGATAAGAATAATCATTATAGCAACGAATGTCGAAAAGCATTGAACCTTGAGATGAAAAGGAAATTGGTTAATGAGAAAAAGGCTTGCTTTGCGTGCCTGAAGACAGGTCACAGAATTCAAAACTGTCGCGTAAATGTGAGGTGTTTGTCCTGTAACAGAAGGCATCAGACAATCATGTGTCCCGATTTACCGTGTCATAAGTCAAATTCGCAGTCCGTCGATCCACATGATGAAGTGACCGAGTCAGCAGCTAACTACAGTAATGCAACAGGAAATGTGCTATTGAAAACATTACATGTCAGAGCTGTGGGACCACAAGGGAGTCGCATTGTGCGATTGATTTTCGATGATGGCCCCCAGTACCCATTGTCACATTGATAAGCTAGAACGTGTACAGAAACGTTTCGTCAAGCACTTATGTTATTTGACTCGCAAGAAATATGAAAGTTGTAATTATGTTCCCTTATGTGAAGTGTTTCAGTTAACCACTCTTGTTCATCGTCGCAAATTATCTGACACAGTATTATTTCATAAGATACTTCACAATCGTGTAAACTGTTCTTACCTTTTATCTTTGATTTTATTTAATTTACCGACTAGGCGGACTCGCCACACAAAGGTCTTTGCTGTCAAAAAGTGTCGTCTCAAATTACGTAATTCGGATTTCATGCCTCGTACAGTCGGTTTTGTTAATAGCTTACCTGACGTTGATTTTTTCGACAGATCACTCAGCAAATGTTCCATTTCACGTGGATTTTTCGATATTGAATAATTTGTATAGTTTTCTTTTAATGCATTTATTCTGTATTCTGTAAAAACATTCCTGTATTATTCGACTGTTGACTGTAATTGGCATCTTTTGCTGTAGTCAGCTTGAAATATATTCATATTCATATATTCATGGCAATCAGCGCAGTTATGTTAAAACAGCGACCGCAACACATTTGCATAGTTCTGTTCTTGGTCATGAAATTTTGAGAAAATCACTGTTTGGAGGATCGATGAGTGATTGCAAGCGGCATGCAATTCACCGGGTTGTTTTAGAGGGCATACAGAATCAGAACCGTAGAGAAATAAAATTGCTGAATGAGGACCTTATCTGTGTAAAGTTGATGGAGTCCCTAATGGACCTTGGATTCGAGAACTCGAAGAGAAAGGAATTTCACTGACGTCAGGTCGCAATGATGCAGATATTCAGGTATTGATAGGCAGCGATTACTGGGGTGAGTTGATGACAGGAAAAATGATGAGACTTTCATGTGGATTATTGGCTGTTGAGTCAATATTTGGTTGGACTCTCAGTGGTCCCTTACCGAATACTGATTCTAGGATCGACAACTTTGCTATGAGTAGTCTTTCATTGCTGAATCAGACAGCACCTGTGAGCGATCTTTGGAGCTTAGAGGCGATCGGAATTCGTGATCCCATTCAAGTCGTAGCAAAAGAGGAAAAAATGAAGGAAATCGAGGATCATTTTCTGAATTCTGTCTCTCAATCAGAAAATGGAAGATACCGAGTTGCTTTACCGTGGAAAGAGGGAATGAATTCGATCTCAAATAACAGAAATGTCGCTTACCGTCGTTTGGAGAGTATTACTCAGAAGCTTGAGAAAGAAAACAAATATAAGGAGTATGAAGAGATATTCGATTCATGGTTATGTGAGGGTTTTATCGAGGAAGTGTCGGATGACATAGAAAATGATTGTCATTATTTGCCCCATAGACCTGTTTTCAAAGTTGACAGCAGTACCACTCCAGTGAGGCCAGTGTTTGACGCCTCGTGTAAAACCGAGTCCGGATTGTCTTTGAATCATTGCTTAGAAGTTGGCCCAAATTTGATTGACTTGCTCCCCTCAATTCTCATGCGTTTTAGAATGCGAAATGGTGGGAGGGACCAGCTTGGTTACGGCAATGTGAAGACAAGTGGCCTATTAAAGCAGAACAGACAGATGAAGAAAAAGATTGAAAACACCGCCAGTGTTCAGCGAATACAATGGAAATTCAATCCACCAGCTGCCGCTTGGTGGGGAGGTTGGTGGGAGCGTTTAATCCGAATGATAAAGGATTTGCTCAAAAGAATGCTTGGAAGACAACGATTGTCTTACATTGAACTTCTGACTTTACTGTTCGAAGTGGAGGCGATTTTAAATAGTCGACCACTGACTTATGTCAGCGAAGACGATGATGACCTGATCGCATTGACGCCAGCAATGTTTTTGAACAACATTGAAAGGACTAGGTTTCCAGAATTGGAGGCGAGCGGGGACAACTTAGGCAAAAGATTCAAGTCCATGTGCCGCTTGAGAAAGGAGTTAGAAATGAGGTTCCGAAAGGAGTACTTAGCATACTTGGTTGGAGGGGCTAAGCAGTCTCGAACTCGAATTGAGTTAAAGGCTGGCGATGTCGGGTTAGTGGAGCTGATAATAAGAAGCGCTTGGATTGGCCCATGGGAAAGATTTCAGAGTTGGTTGCAGGTCGGGATGGCAAGGTCAGGGTGGCCAGAGTACGGACTAAGTCAGGAGTAATTATGCGGCCCGTTCAGAGATTGTACCCGCTTGAAGTTTCACGGGCTTGAATGTTGCTTGTTAATCTGATCCAGTGTTTTTTTATATGATTGATAGTGCTTCAGATTGACATGTATTCTATGTGACCTGTGTGAATACAGCGTTTTTTTTAAAAAAAATTTAACTGATTTGTATTTAGGCCTATGTCGGCAAATTTTGTGTAATGTGAGAAAAATGAACAATCGATGTACATAATTTCATTTCTTCTTCACTGTTCATCAGTTGTATCGTGCGTTGATTGACTTCAACGTGGATTAGTGACTGCAGTGATCTGACCTGTAAATTGACTATCCTTTTTTACTGTTTTTCGATGTTTGTTGTATCTTTTGATAGTGATTTAACTCCCTCTCAAAAGAGGTGGGAAGATAACTGTTAGAAATTTGTCTGTAAATTGCAATGTACAAGTGTTGATTGTCAGAGGCTGTAGGATTGATGAGAGGCAGGTGTGAATGTTGATAATTTTGTAGATATAATCTTCTGTGAGCGGCATGTTTCTTGAAGAGTGCTTGAGTGGACACGTGCATGCGCGCCTTCCGTTGAAATTTATGAGCACGTGGTGAACGGCGATTAAAAAGCAAAATCGTAATGATGAGGCAAAAGTGCATCATTATTATTCCGATTTTATGAAGAGAGTCAGAAGTGGACATTTCATATTTATCGCAGACACGAGGCAGATTAATTACTCTTACACCTGTAAATGAAGTGTTTTACAACACTGACCAGTCTACATTAATGTCGATGCTTATGAGATGATGGACAGAGATATTTGGATGATGAACTGCTGCGACACGTGATCCTAATCGTTTATCATCTCGTAAAACAGCTAGAGATAACAGTAAATCCTTTCACCGATGATTTAGCGCCTCAAGGAGCGTGTGTTTATTTTTCTTCGTGTTTGAACATGCGCCACCACGGGTTGGCTTTTAAAGATTCATCTCCTAAGTCTGCTTTGTCATGTGCTTTGAATTCCGAGAGTCTCTTTTTGATGTCGTTGAGCTGAGTAGACGGTCAACTCAAATGCAGGTGCCAGCCGTCTTTATTGCAAACATTAGCATGCCGAAGTTTGTGTCTCGGCACGTCCATTTTTGATATAGTGCTCTAGTGTTTGAAGCGACTGTCTAGCAGGGAATTGATGTTCAAACGACTATTCGCCACTAGTCATTCTCCTTTCCTTACTCTCCAAGCAAGGCCAAAATATTTTGGTGATAGGATGTCAGGATTTGACTCACTCTTTCATGGATGAATTTCAAAGTCTACTAGTTATATAGGAAACTTGATTTCAACTCAGGAGTCACTCACAGATTGCCCCTAGGCAACTGTGTATGAATATTATGATTTGCATGTTCGTAAGTACCACATTTCTTCGAGCAATAGACGCCTTCGAATAGAAGTCACGATCACATTTCGAAGCTATGAATCTAGGTAACTGGATAATGCCGTTTACAATGTGTGCAGGCACTTGCTGTTACAGTTTTACATTAGTAGTGCTATTGATGTTGTATCTTACGCAATATCTTCATTTCAAGTATGCGTCTGTGTACCCTGTGGGATATGATCAAAAAAATTACCATGTAGATTTAAATGTGCAGTATGAACCTTTTAATATTTGGTATTGAAGTCTTAATAATAATGCTGCCCTTTCTCTTTTATTTTCAAATGTACCCGTTGATCTGACGGATAAGTGGTACGGTAATTAAGCAGTCATTTACAATTTTAAGAAGTTCTAATTGCATTATCAATGTAATATCAATATGAAAATTTGCTGTGTAAGAAATATTATCCATTGGCTTCTATCGGAGCCTGTTTTTTTACAGACTGTGTTATATGATACGATTCCGGCGATCAATGCGACAGATTTGGGATTCAAACTTTGACATGGCTAAATTAGACGACCTCTTTGAAAACTTTGAAAATTCGAAGAGGAGGGGGAGAACACCGGTAGTGCTGTTCATCATCATTTTAAATTGGATGAACAATTTCAGATCTTCTGTTGACTGTACCACCAACCCAAATTTCACAATAACAGTCATCATCATGATTGGGGTAACAAAACATGTTTTAAAAAGCTTTAGTTTTTCCTGTTCTTTTGATTCCAGGTATGCGATATATGACAAATACAGAGCTGATCATAAAAAAAACAGACTTTCTTTTTTCAAAACAGGTTCTTTTTCAAACTTCTTCAATATTTTTCTCATTTCCGCAAAAGTAAACAAACACAATGTAAGGTGAACGAAGGTTCAAAACAAGACAATTGGCGAATGCATGTCTTTGTTCTCTCATAGCAGCCGCCGATTGTTTACCTTCATTGTTAGTGCACTTTTGTGGAAATGAGAAAAATATTGAAGAAGTTTGAAAAGAACCATTGAACGTATATGACCATGACTTGCATATTCGTGCTCTTCACATCGCATGGATTCTGAAGTATCAAACACAAATATTTTTGATGAAAAAGTATGAAGGCATAACATTTTCAACCAAAAAGGTCATGATTGTGTGATAACTTTACGATATCACTAATTTTTTATAAGTTCACCGATTTTAATGACCAGTATGACAAAAGAGAGCTCAGAAAATGTTCTTTCTCCCCGTGCCTGATTCAATACCATACCCACCTTCTTACTGAAAAATTGCAATTTGTAAATTGAGTGATTTTTATATTTTGAGTACTGCTCAGCAAATACAATAACAGATACAAGTCTATCATATCTCATTTTGGAGCTGAGAATGCAAGCTCTCGAATGATGTATGGCACGTTGTTGTGCGATGCGATTAGAAGGCATGAGAATCGGCTGAATTACAGCGAAATCTAGGGGGTCCGTTTTTTTATGATCAGCTCTGAGTTTACATGATACTAACCCGCTGTCTTGATGATCACAGGGCTGTTGGAGATGTTATTGTGTCTTACGACTTTTCACGGACCTTCGATCGTCCAAAGTTGAATCGACTGAATTAATGTAGCTTTCCACACAAGTTTATTGAATGGATTCACGATTATCTTAGCAATCGCTTTCAGTTTGTGAATATTTATTATCTGAAATTCATTTTGTCAAAATACTTTTGCATATAAAGAAGAATGATAGTCATCGTGAATATTTACATAGTACACCGATAAGCTGCCGACAACGTCCTATTGCCAACCACTGGAAACCACCACCGTTGTCATGACAACGCATGTCCACGATGTTCTATTGCTTTCTATGACCGTTCTAGTACTTTATTATCATAGTGTTCGATTTCTAAGGTAAATACCTCTCATTGTTTCGCTAGGCGGGAATCCGCTGCTATTGTTAATGTTTTGCTGGTGAGTTCATCTATAAAAACAACGTCATAGCAAGAACATTAAAACTATTTTCTGAAAATGTTCTCATCAAATAATGGTCATTCTTTTCAATATGAAGACCAGCTGCTCTCATACTCCCCTCATGTGCCACGTACAATTTGAAAATAATGGGTCTAATGTTGGGCCACATGGTTTGAAAAATCTTTTGAAACAGATCATCCGCCTTCGTGAGCTTTTCTATGTCTATTCTCAAAGCAAAATGATTTAGTCTGCAAACAAAGTGCATGCCTACATCACATACATCCGACAGATTCATTTAATTTCAAAGTTTCACGTTGTATCTTATGAAAGGATATCATTTGTGATTTATCTAGAAAATCTTTGCTTTCCTTTTCAACGTTGTTTTTTGATTTTGAAAACAGAGCTGCAAGTATATTATTACATAACGTCTGTTGACATTTCTTGTAGGAAGGAGAATGAGTCATGCAAAATATAATTCACACCTGCAAAATAGATGTCACAACACTTGTGCAACAGGGACGTGCCAGCAGGGGGGGCAGCGGGGGCAACTGCCCCCCTAAGATTTGGAGACCACTCATTTTGCCCCCTCTAAAAAGTCTAGTTATATATACAGTAATAACTTCATCCTGAGCGTGAAGAGAAAATTTGCTACATTCTTTTGCTTACATTACATCAATTGTCAGTCCGAACTGAATGATTCTTTGTCTGCTTTAGCGAACGTGTTTCGCCTTCCTTTAGCTTTTACTGCAGGTCAATGAATTATTCAACACATCTGTGTTTATCATTAAACTTGCGAGAGAAACGATTTTGTAAGTGTCGGTGCATGTGGACGTCCTGTTGAGACTGCATCTGAAATTTGTGGGATACGATGCCCAGAGGCTGTTTAATCCATTAACTTGGACAAAGTCCATCAGGTGAATTTGATCCGTGCGTTGTGCACATGTCTTTCCATTTTCAATCACAATATCTAAAAGCCGTATCTTTAACCTAATATCTATATTCACGCGTTCTTCATATCGAGATGGCGTGCGCTTTACGCCTTCACATGATTCTATTGATTGTCGCGTTGTCAAGTCGTCTCCTCCACTCGAGGCTGTGTGAGCGTGGTTGCTGCCTCTAACAATAGGATTCGATGCGATGTCCTCTGTAGACAGAGAAAGCCGCGCCAACACCCCATCCAGCTCTATGATCATTCTACATGTGCGCTGCTGTACTAACAGTGAACAATCACATTTTTCCTCCCTGCAGTTCTGTTCTAATTTTTATACCTAGTAAGTATATGAGTGACGTGATGAAATAAAATGATGAATGCAATTACACTCAAGGTCGGTGATACAATATACGGTATGGAGTAACCTCCTCAGCGGCACCAGAGCCCTGTCGCTGCGTCTTTTCTGACAGCAGATTCGAATTACTTCGACGTGACAGTCCTAGCCACCGGGCCAAATTCCCTTGTGATTGTCTTTGGTGGGAAAGCGTTAGAGTAACGCTCAACGAATCAGTCGAAGGAAGAAAAACTCATGGCTTAGCTGTATCACCGATTAGGCCAATAGTTAGAATGTCCTGTAGATAAGTGGCCACCTTAATAAATTAGTTTGACTCTTCCACCCCTACCTTGTTCGGATGACCTGTCTGGGGGTAGTGTTGAATACGACAACTTCGACAGTCGATGAAATCTAGCAGGCACCCTGATCGGCCTAACCAACTGTGAAGGACAGCCTGAGCGATGAGACGGACGTTAAATGTTGTATTCAATTCGCCAGCAGCTCCGATCATAAGATGGTGGTTCATCTTATCTTGGAGGTAGTTAGTTTAAGAATTAAGATCTTATTTATTCTACACGACACACAATAACACACATGTATTTGTCAGAGCCATATAATAGGTTACCATTAAGAACTGGAGAAAATACATAAGCATACAAATCCTCTTACGTGGGGAATGGCCGTTAATCAAACTGAGATTTATTAATCGACATTGATAAATTCGAAATCGATTGATTGCTTCAAATAACAGCAATGAAAGAAAAACTAACTCAGGACTCCTAAATGTAAATTAACTTGTCAAATGTCCCTGCAAACATCGAATTAGTATAAGTCAACTAGGTTTTTATCCTGCTTTTTAGATGTCACGTGGTCCATCAAAATCGACTACATTGGATCATGGTTGAAGCCGAAGAAGCCGGTTGAAACCCAAAATGTAGAAAACGAATCGCCACTCTCAAAAATCGCCCAGTACGGCAGATGTTTCGAGGGAGGATCGAACAGCAGATGTTCCAACAACCGCGGGATCAACTTTCGCCTCCCGCAGTGTTGTTCATGATGAAGAGGCTTCTTCAAAACTGAGTGTACCTAAGGAACAGCACATACCTGCCAATGACTTCACATTTCCGAGAAGTCGTGGAAGGGCGTGTCAGGTCAACATGGTTAGAAATACAAATGGCTGCATTACGATGTCGTTTGAAGATAGCGTTCTGTGCTTCACGTGCGTTCAAGCGAGGAAATTTGATTGTCAACGGTCGGTCGAACGTGATTTGACTTTCGACTGTAAAGGTTTCAAAAACTGGAAGAAAGGCCCGAGAAGTTTGAAACTCACGCTAAAAGTTCTCACCATCGACAAGCAGTAGAATTCATAATTCAAAGAAACCAGGGAACACCAGTATACGATCTGATCGTAAAACAATCGAGAGATCAGCAGGTACGGGCACGCACCGCTATGTTGACAGTGCTAAGCTCTGTACGATATTTGGCTCGAACAGGACAAGCACTACGCGGACTACACAACGATGATGGCAATTTTCGTGTACTTATAGGAAAGATGCGAAGAAGCTCCTGAATGAAAGCGTGGTGTGAAAGAAGAAACAATTACCTGGATGGGTAAAATTCAAAATGAAATTTTAGAGATAAGGCCCATAAGGTGCAACGATTGCTAGTATCCGATGTTAAGAAAAGTCCATTCTATGGATAATTTGTGTTGGAACTACTGATGTTGCGGGAAATGAGCAGTTGAGTCTTTGTATAAGATGGAATGATAGTCAAACGCTAGAACGAAGAGCTTCGTGGAATGTATCGGCCTCAAAGCGCTCGAGCTAATGACATATTTGAAGCCATTAAAGACATGCTCACACGACTCGGTTTAAGCATTGATAATCTTCGCGGTCATTGTTTCGATGGTGCTGCTAATATGTCAGGTCATTTGAATGGAGTGCAAAAGAAATTAAATGACATTCAGCCAAAGTCACTCTATGTTCATTGCAGCAATCACTCGTTGGATTAGCTCTACAAGAAATTACTCGACGTAGTGAGCTTATGTGTGACGCAATGATCCTTGTAAAGGAGGTACTAATACTATCTTGGAGTCGAGCAAGAGACGTAGTGTCTACTCCAATGTCATTGTTGGTATTTCCGATGAGGATGTCAGCTTGCCTTGTTCCGACTCCTTCCACTTTGTCCAACAAGGTGGGCAGTGCGAGTAAAGCTGTAGATAGGTTTCTGAAAAACTATCAGCGAATACAGGAGACATTGAAAAACTCTGACAGAAGATAGAGATGCTTTAAGAGATGAACGAAAATCGTTCGGTGAAATACTGTAAAAGGAAAATGCAGAAAAACGAAAACACTTTCTGTACTGAAAGCTGCAGTCAAGATACTAGGACTGCGAGCAACTCGCTCAGGCTTGCGTTGCAGAAACCAGGATATACGGCAATGGGAGCAAAATCTTCAGTCGACGTTTTACTACAGACTCTTTCCTCCATGCGGACTGACATGCCTTTCAGGACTTGTGGCATGAGACTGAGGTTGAAGCGGGTACACTTGGCTTGAAGATGGCTAAAACCAAAACGACCACGAAAGATTCCACGAAGGTAAGGGCCGAAGAGTTGACAGATTGAAAATAAATCTCTGCTTTTAAACAGACACAGTTATAATTATACTCTATCTAAGTATACAACATTAATCGTTTTTAATTTACCAATTCAACTCAATGAAAATGTACTTTATTAAAATACTCCTTTAAGGAAAACGTGATTACCGTACGAGTTCATCTCACTAAAAAACATGAACGTTAACCTAATCGTAATCAATTTTCTTCCATTATTAAATATGATATATATTTGGATTTCAGAATCTGAATCAGATGTTGCTACCTCGAATATGACTTTAAGTTCGAATATATATAATATTGTGACGCAGATTTGATTTGTTAATTATTGTTTATATAGTGTGCTCATGGTTCATCGTCTATACGACTGCACTGTATGTGTTATTTTTCATTTTTTACCAGGTTGGAAACAGACCGATTCACCTTCCCCGATGCTACCTTGACCTTCGAAGAAACGCTTCGTAAATGTTATTTCGAAGTTATGTGTGTGGAGAATTGGAGAGGAGGTTTTGCCAACCTTCGATGGAAAAGTTGGTGACCATAGAGAATTGTGTCTGATTCAGTGACTGGCAACCTACCATCTTCTACAATTTAACAGATACCTATTATTACTTTGACATTGAACAACTTTCAGCCAGTTATTGTTATTACCCCGTATCGTCAAAGATAAATCTGCGTCGGGCTTCTCTGTCATAAATGAACTGAAGTCTCAATCAGACACTGTTAAGGACCTTCTCGATCAGGTTGTACGTCTACTTCAATTACTTTCTGTTGTGCCCGCTTCAGCTGCATCAGCAGAGCGCTCTTTCAGTGCACTTCGAAGGTGAAAAACTTACTTGAGGTCTACTATGACCCAAAAGAGGCTAACACATTTGCTTTTGCTTCATGTCCATTCCCAACGCACATCCAAGATTTCATTAGGAGATGTGCTCAAGGAATTTATTTCGCGTTCCGCAGAACGGCAATCTGTATTTGGTCAATTTCTGAATTACGTTTTAGAGTTTATAAGAAATAGTTGTA
This sequence comes from Prostheceraeus crozeri, assembly GCA_907163375.1. Taxonomy (NCBI): domain Eukaryota; kingdom Metazoa; phylum Platyhelminthes; order Polycladida; family Euryleptidae; genus Prostheceraeus; species Prostheceraeus crozeri. The sequence goes on from CAJQUW010014960.1 coordinate 14,567, forward strand.
CATGAATCAATGCGTTAAATCATTCAAACTGATAAAATTTGTCAACCAAGGACCGGAATTTTATGATATAGAAATTTGTAAAAAACAATCTTCCTTCTCAGATTTAGCGAACAACCGTGTAACCGATGTATTATGAAAATTATTCAGCTTTACTATCACTTGATAATGCATCATGATTCTACTTTCTCACAATGAGAAAGTTTTCTATTCGTAGTTTGCTACAAAAAATTTCAAAATGGATTATAAACATTATAAACGAACCAAACCTTGGCCAATTTCTTTACATAAAATTCCGGTCATGGTCGGATCAGAGATTCTTTGTATGTAAGTTAGTCGATTCATAAGGTCAGAGCAAATGTACTCCCAATCCAGAACAGTGCAGTTTTGTACTACAAACATCAGATGCAATTCACAACAACATAGTGCAGCATTGGAAAATGATACTTTACTTTTTTAATACGTAATTCTATAAACTAGTTTAGGATTGTTTTATCATGTGATAAATTTAGTGGCAGCTTTCAGTTTTCAGTTCTTCAAGATTAATTTGCATTACTTGATTTAGTTCGCAATTCATTAAACTGCTGCTCCCTATTTTTCAAATTAGCATCAATAATCTATTCTTTTATAAATCTGTTATATAATATTAAATTCGATTATAAGCCAAAAGTTCTAAAAACCGAGCGATTCATAAAGAAATCAGAATATCCTAGTTTTGGAGTATTTTACACAAGTTCTGGAATTACTTATTGAATCGGCTATTACACTCGTCATACCTTCTGCATATTTTGAGAATATGCCATTTTCTTCGTCACTTTTGTTACTTTCTGAAGATGAGAATTATTAACTTTCTCTAAAAAATATTGTTTTTACTGCATTACAAGTTATAAACTTCTGTATTCCATTCATGAAATTAAGCGAACGTTAACATAATGCTATTTATCAATCTATTCCACAAAAATCGATCATATTGCGTTTGATATCAGTTTATTATGCATATCTTAAGGTAATGTAGGAGTACGCGGGTATCCATTTTCTATATATTGTATACGGTACGTGAGAGGCTGCCCCCCAATATTTTTTTTGCTTGGCACGTCCATTGCGTATATACACGTATTATATGCATTCGTAGGAAATAATGTAGGAACGCGGTATCCAATCTACTATATATTGTATACGGTACGTGAGAGGCTGCCCCCCCAAAATTTTTTATGCTGGCACGTCCCTGTTGTGCAATGCTTGTGAAACAGATTATACGAACTCATCAAATTACCGCAAAACGGTTGTTGGAAAATCGACAGGATATTATCAAATGAATTTCAAGAAGGAAAATCTGCATTAAAGTAAGTGGCATTGAATTCCATCAAACTGTATGAGTAGATCAGTGAATGCAAGCACTGGTAAAGACAATTTTCAAATTATCTTTCCAATTTTTTTGAAGCGATTGCTTTACATAAAATCATGAAGATTGCAAGGCGTTTGAAATCCAGCTTATATTATTATTGTCATTATTGTGCTGTACTATTGCTTATACTATTGTGCTATTACTCTACAATCTAAAGCATAATGCATTGACAATACAGTACAATGTCTAATCTAAATGCTTCCACACTTAGGCTGTGGGTCGTCACGGATTGGTCCTCAATTATCAATGGAAATAAAAAGTCAATGGTCTATGGCACCTAACTAGACCTATTCTACTGAGAAGGATGCTCCTTATTCTGAATATTGTCTGATTGAATCATCAAATCAATCAGCATGCGTTATCAAATATGCTTCTTTAATGTCACATTCTTAATAAGCTTTTTAATAAATAAATCTATCATTACATCTATTCGGCACATCCAATAGATATTTCATTGATTTCAGTCTATAGATTCAGAAGATTAGTAAATATTTACTTGTTTCTAGTGTTCAAAAAATTATAATTGCAAAAATTGCAAATTTCCCTCATTGATTGCTCTGGACTCGGAACTCGGAAGTGGTGAAGGCGTGCATGATCCCCGAGATAAAAACCGGGCAGCAACATAACTGGCCGATTGCTAAGTCAATAACAGGGGCTTCAATGAATTTCGGGAAATGCAGTACAAACTTCTATTGGAAATGTCGAAACTTTCATACCAATTTCTTTATAATTACCTGCAACATTTCCGAATCGAAGATGATATTCAGAAAATTTATACAATTTCGTGGCCGTACTGGAGACATACTTAGCTTAATTCTATCAGCATTTCGGAAAGAATTTAGCTAAAACCGTTACCAATCTTATATTGCTTGAATATAGCAAGCAGTAGAAGTATCAAATACATGTACCTTTTCGCTATTTGCTCATCAGATATTGTTAATGAAATCATCAAAGCCTACAAGCGCAACCGTAATAGTGGGAATAATTTCGAATTGTTTCAATCAAGATTTGGCAAACACTTGTATGGGGTATACACAGTACAAGTTTTGGGCCAAAACTTGAGGTCAAAACACAAAACCCAAGCCCAAGTTTAGATAAATGAATGAAATCGTAAACGAAGTGCATTCTTTGTATTTTGTGCTGACATGAAGATTCATCTATGGGCCGAAATCCCTATTGGGGCCATGAGAAGTGTGGTATTAGTGGGAAACGATTTATCATTGCAATAATTGTAATTAGTAGCCTAAGTGCATGCATCACGTCATAAACTTTTCTTTTAATTTAGCCTACTCTGATGTGCTGACTAATTGAAGATCTTTGATTTAATTATGATTGAGTTACACATTGCTCATAGCAAAGCAATTGTTTTCATTTTATCATTCAGAAATATAAACAAACTTGATAAATATTATAACTGCGCAGTAAGTGCATGGTTAAACATATTTAGAATGTGAAATCGGAATGAATTTAGTTTTTTTATAAATGTCGGCTATCTCAGAAAGTTAAAGGTGCGAAGATAACTGCGAAGATGTAAAATATACAGAATATATAAAAATTCAATATGCACAAATGCAACAAAATACATGTAAGCTTACAATAGATACAATATGTATGAACTTTCAATGCGCGGTATTGTCAAGCCCAGAATGAAATGGCCAATAATCACAAGCATTTCATTTTTGAAATATTCTCTGAATCCAGTGGAAATTTGATAAAATATCAGAACTTTATGCTCTTATCCTGTAGCTCTCCTAAAATTCAAATCAAAATATTAATTTTTGTAACTTGATCTGTAAATATTCAGCATCAATAGAAAATCCAAGATTTGCATAGAAAATCCAAGTTTTGTATCACTTACCAAAGGTCGACCCAAAACCCAAGGTCCAACCTTCTTTCAATTAGATATCGAATGTTGATCCTTGGGCGAAGCTCTTGCAAGCAGATAATTATGCGCACTCGTGATTGTCTTATGCAAATAGCTGTACAGTCATCAATCCAAGTGAAGCTAAAAAACAATGGCGAACATTCATCATTTTAGTACTGATAATAAGATTTCACGCTGCAACCTAAAATTAAACAGTGCGAAGCTATGACAGCCGCGGTATGAATGAGAAACGAACGTTAAATAAAGAGCACTCAAATTACTTTTTCCGCTGAGGAAGGGTAAGATGATGTAACTTTTGAGACGTGACCTTTATTCTCTTTGTCTTTGTTTAAACAACTGCAACAAAAAATACTTGCTAGTCAAGACAGAAGAATCTTGTCACGTGGAAATTCATCTAAAATTCCATGGAATAAGAAAATTGAGTTTCATAATTTGTAAAATTGCCTAAGGTAGTAGCAAAAGGAGAAAATATTGCATAATGACTAATGGGGATGGTGAGGATTGATCAGTGGATGTGAAATTGATCGGCACGCCGGAACAAAATTCTGCCCCTGCCAGAGTCTGTTCAACAATTCAATTTTATCAACTCTGAATTAGGTCCTAAGTCATAAGCAGGAGTCAGAGCAAAATCCATAAATCAAAAGCAGAATTTGCAGAGGCCACAAGCTGTCAGGCTGATTACTTCATAATGCAAGCATCTTCCATTGTCTTTGCGGCTAATGGCTGTTTCTGCATGAGAGCATAATCAAAAACGGTTTTTGACCTTGGCATCCACTAGCTATCATTGAAGTATATACGCAGGAGTTCTGTTTTCAGCTGATGACTTGTAAGCTGTATCGTCTCAGTTAGCCTGTTATTCTCTGCATAGCCTCCGGTCTCAATTAAAATTTTTCGTCCTGATTCCGTTTCCTTTTAATTTGATCTCAGAACTGCAACTGTATTTTCAAGCATATTTATCACACATGCTTTTATTATAGAATCTATAATCATTACATATTTTTAGTTGTAAGTGTAGCACACGTCAATCATAGATGTATTCACGTTATTGACAAAGATTGACTTTTTTATGCATCATTCAACTATCTGTCTGGTAATATTGTGTCAACAGATCGGCATGTACCTATTAGGATGTACCGATACTCATGGTTGATTTTTCAGAAAACGCAATATTTGCATGTGCAGACTTGATGAATTAAGTGAACAGTGCTCCTATTGAATTTCAAATAAGAAGGTTTGTGCGGTTAATGCTTTGTGCTGACCAGTGCAGACTAAAAGTACTTGCCTCGATAATATTTTACTAGCTTTCTTAAGTGCTTTGCTGGTGTTTAAATGGATTTGATGGCCTGTGACTGTGCTTTCACGGAATAATGCGAGTACTTACGATATCCTATTTTAATTTTACTAATTTCTGTACTTTGCTAAAAAAAAGATAAGATTCCATATCAATTAAATGACTGTAATGTCAAAAAGTGAAGAAGTAGCAGTTTTAAATCAATGTTTTAAAAGTGCTCATTAACCCAGGTTTCAGTCATGGTTTTATGGAGACAGTTAAGGCTCTTACTGACCATTCCAGAAATATCTTAATTTTTGTTCAATCTTAATCCTCATTTAACGCGAGTGACTAAGTGCAAGTAGTACACAAACAAAATTTACTGAAAGGTGTGATAAAGCTAAGACTTAGGACTCGGCAGTCTGTAGAGGGAACCAGGTTGAATGCTTTGGTCCGGACCACGCCCATTCATATATTTTTCGGCAAATAACTTGGAATCGTACTTTGTATGTTATTATAATAGGTTTATACATGTCGATGTGATTCGAGAAACATGTGAATATATATGTATATGTAGTACATCGAAAACTTGAGTTTACTTTCTTTTATATTTTCAACACGTTTTCTGCAGCAATGTGTATTTCAGTAATGTTAATTATAAGATTCTTCAAAAATTTCACGTTCAAGAAAAGGCCTGCAATCATGCATGTATTGTGGAACAAATTAATAATCTAACAATGCATTCGAAAAAAGTTATGAAATCTGAACTATGGAAATACGACTCGGGATGAAAGAAAATATTTTTGCTCTCTACACAGTGATTGCGTAATCACGCATGACATTGGAATGACTCCCGCGACATTCAAAATTAAGCGATATTTACCAATCTCTGTTTCAAGCAGTCGAACGCTATTTCACAACCGATCGAACAGCTTTACAGAGTAAACATTATCTCTACTAGGCGGACATTGAAATTATAATTTTCTGAGATCAGATGAATTCTAATACGCGCCGCTTATGTGCTTCGGTCATCACCACCGAACTTTTTGTTTACCAGAAAGGTTAGTGTGTTAAATTTTGTCGTGACTTGATTTGCGATCCTCTGCTTCTATTTACATGGAGACTTTTCGCCAAAAATGTCAATTCCTGCTCATAGCCGTGACTGACCGTTCAGCAAGAACTGATGCCAGAAGAGGAGGGGTTTGTGGTCGACATTCAAGTGGTTTATCGCCGTGCACAGTGACAATAAGAAAAGTTATCAGGAAACCTGCAATCCATATGAGTGACGTGTCAAGGAAGGTTGACTTTTCTACAGACGTCTGAAAAATCAAAGCTGTTGATTACGTAATCATTCGAATGAAAAATTAGAACTGCTGATTACGTAACTATTCGCTTGCTGCAGCTTTTGTACTGTCTATCTGGTGCTCGAATTCGATAATCGCATGACATTTTCAGCCTGAATAAAATATCTTCTTTGACAGAGTGAACAAGAATTGGATGTAGGCATACAAACTTAGATGCACTTGTTTGCACGCAAACCAGCACGAGGTTTCTCGTTTGTTTTAAGGCTTGAAACTTAATTCAACCTATCTCTTGTATGATCGTACCCTGTCACTCCGTACTTGTCCACCTCTCGCTCTCAAAACATTTCGTAACTTTGAACGAGGTTATTGAGTGCAACTTTCTCTGTTTGGAAGTATTCGATTGTGAATATTATAAGAGTAAGATAACTCGATTACTCATGTAATACTCACAAGCTGAGTGATTTGTTAGAGGAAATTGATCCAACTGAGTTATTAACGGAAACAGATCGTGCAGTGAGACTACAAACAAAACAACTCATTCTAGCGCAGTCACGCTTTCAAATGTTTTTCTCACTGTAGGTAAAGAATTTATTAATTTGAGTTAGATAGAAAGCAGTTTTCCTACACAGCAGCATATCTGCACAGTATAATACGAGTGCTTCTACATTTCTATTCATAAATTGTAGGCAGGATGAACAGGACAGTGCGCATGATGAATGCACAGGCCCTAGTATATCTCTAATGCAGTCCGAGTGCTATGACGAACATATAGCACCATCATAGAATTCTATGTGTATTCTTTGTGTCTTCAATTCTGACAGGTTCCTGAAAGAAAGGAAATGTGAAATGATACCACGTGAAACATACAAAATTTTTAGGTTTCAGCAATATAGGCTATATTATTTTCTGATGTCAGAGTTCATACCGTAGGCAATATACTATTCAACTCAATCAGAGTTCGGATCGGGCCGATATTTTTAGGCTCGACCCGATCTCACGGATAGATCCAGACGGAAGATGCAACCCCCACCAAAAGTAGGACCTACTTAGGCATGTATGTATATGTATTGGCATTTTCTCTGATTTTGGTTTTATTGGAGTTGAAATTAATTACCACTTTTCCCCGGCTGCATATTTTAAGACATTGCTGAGACATATTGAGTAAAAGATGCGCAGCAACTATTTGTCCGAGAGCAAAATGATATTCAAATAAAATAACATCATCTGGGCTTTTCGATGGTACCGTGTACTAATTAGAAAGTTGCACGATGCTGAGAACGATCGCCAATTTCATTTAAATGATAATTTGATCAAGTTCTGACCTACTTACAGGTCTTCATTCTATCTATTATTTAAATGGTCGTCATTCTAAAAGTGCACATCTTTAAAACAAACGAAGGGAGATTTCATGGGAGAGTACGCCAAAAACACACATGTAATAATTTCAAATTGATTGGATAAATAGTTTACGAATAATCGCATTTCGAAAATGATGTTTGAACCTTTAAAATCAAAAAGTCAAATTTTGCACAAAATGTTGATTTATGAAGAAGTGAGCATAGAAAAAGGTGTCTTTATTACTATACTGATAAAAATTGGTGTATTCCTCAAATAAATCTGAAATATTTTAGGAATCAATAGCATATTGAATCTATGACATGTATTTGAAAAGCGTTAGAAAACTACCTACATTGATAGGTAGTTTATTATTCTCATTATGATGAAGATACATTTCATCAATCTCTAATCATCAACTTGTTCTTCTCTATAAACGTGTTTTTGATATGCTAATAATTGATAACAAAACATTTTTTCCACCTAAAACTGCACTCTTGTATTTCCTCAACTAACTTTGAAGATCATTTTAAATTTTTTTCATAGCAATAAAAAATTCATTTTGCATTAATTTATGAAGAAAGTTCGCCGAGGTGAATTTTTCTTCAGAGTAATCTTTTGCGAGTAGAACTATCACACAATCATCATACCATGATACAATCATAATTGACAATATATTAGTCAATAACACGAGTATCTGTTGATTGGTTGGATGTTCCATAACATAATCGCGAGATACTCATCTTTGCTTTCACTCCTAAGCAAGGGAAAGCGATAACAAAAAATTACTTAATCCTGTCTTGAGAAAGCCTTCCACATGTTGGCAAATAAAGACAAATGTATAAAGATATCATAAAATTGACACTTTCATATTGAATTGCATGCTAATCGTTAGCTACACTCCTTAGTTTCAAATAGAATCTGTGCCGCAATACGTGTTTGTGGCATTTACGTGATGTGAGTGTTCTTCGTGAATGATTCGTAGATTCCGTGAATGAGAGATTCATATTTGCATACCAAATACCATCCAACCGTTAACTTTTCTGGTGATAAGTCTTAAATTTGCTGTTTATGAAGTAAAAATGATGTTTTATTTTTGCACATTCTCAGATGCAACTCAACGAAGTTTATTCCTGCAAAAAAAGTAAAAAAAACTAGGAGAGCGATAATGTACACAGCTATATGTGTGCTCAAACGAATTACCGTTAAGTTTTCATTTAATAACATAATCAGAAAGGAAATGCATGTGTACATGGTTGGTGAAGTCTTATCCTGATTTCTCAATTTCACCGGCACACATTATTTCTGCATCATTTGTAGCCAAACACCAAACTGTCGTCAGGATGATTGATTTTTAAATTGGGAGTCAGAAAAATACCTACGTTTTTCATTATTTCTAAAACTGCATCTTTGTATATTTTGATTCCTGATGAGAACATCAGATATTTGCAAATGATATAAACTTATTATAACGAGTAATGAACATCTGTTCGAAAGGATATTTCTGTCAAAGAATCATAATTTTATGAAAAACATGATAATTTCCTTATTTTATCTCATACACAGTTGTATATGTTCAAAAATATATAGTCTTGTAAAGTTCCAGATGATTTGTTTTGTATGTGTCATCTAGTAGTGGCATAAAATATGTCTACAAACATCATAAACATTCCGAAAATTATCTAATGAACTTAAAATGTCAGAAACAGAAACGACCTACATGTAGGTATATTTTAGTCGCAACCTTCCAGACATTCTCCAGAGCTATGGTTTCCATCTCTCAACAAGTGAATGGTACAGGACTATTGCCAATTCATTGGACTATTATGCAACGGTAAAATTACCTCTTACCCTCACGTTAATCGTGTGTGATACCTCCTCTAAAGCGCATATTAAAATCGAAAGTGCACTCATATTTTTTGAAAAAGAATGGAGATTTTCCTGCCTGGTAGAGACTGGAGGAAAACCGTGTAAAGCACATAGCAACAAGATGGGAACAGCCGAGTCGCATGCATCCAACTTAAAGCGACATTTGATAAACTTTCATCGAAAATGATTGATAATTGATACAGAAATGATCACTAAGGGTAGGTAAGCCTATAAGTAAGCCTATAATGATCTATGATGTAGGTTACCAGTTTTTCAAAAAACTAGGCTATATGTATACTTGCTACCCGGAGTCGGAGTCCTATCAACCCCCGGAGTCGGAGTCCTATCAAGATGATAGGACTCCGCATCCCTGGCATAAATTGAGGTGGTGGAAAATGTTTCACACTATCAATCTCCATGACTTGCTTCAAAAGATGATGCAAATTGTATAAATTTTGGCGCCGTGGTACAAGAGAAAGAGCTATTGAAAATACAGTAAATTTCATGAAAATTTTGACAAACTTTCAATTTTTTAGTTATCATTCAACATGATCTATTTACAAATGAGATAACGCTATCATAATTTCAAACACATTTTCTGAATCGTTAGACACACATCTGATCTTTCGAATGGTGTAAACTGTTACACATTTTAGCAATTTTATCAACAAGAAAATTGCTGTAGACTGAATTGAATAGAAAAGTACCTACATGTAGACCAGACCTACATGTAGGTACTTGGTCAAATTATTGTTAAACATTTCGAGATTGCAACAGTTTCAGAGCTTTATATGGAATATAATAGGATTTAACCTAGAACGTACAATGAGGTCATTTTGACTCATTTCAAATTTTGATTGGTTCTAAAACAAAGATGACCAATTTTCAGGGGCTAAAACTTCTTGACTTTTTTATTATATTCTTCCAAACATATGATGAAAAGGACTGAGGTCAAAATTATTTCTGATAACGTCTGGAGATCGTTTTACTGAGTTTGGACATTGAGGTCAATTTGACTCATTTTACCGTTCGATTCTTCTTTGATCTATTTATCTTCAGTTATCTATGTATCATAGCTGTAGAATTACCATAGATACCAACATAACCCTTGGCGGGTGAACAACACGTACCTTACAGGCTAACTATGACGTCTTCTATAAAAAGCTGCTGCGCGTCAGTAAGCAATAGCCATTGGAGTGACAACACTAACTTGTCTGTGACAATAAGAAGGGGAGCAGCTAATCATTGAATCAGTGCGACAATTTCGATGCGCAGGGAAAATAATCAATAGCACCTAACGTGAGAAAAATACGCACAGCGTCAACAGGTTTTTACTTGAAGCAGTTGCATTGTTTGATTAGTCATGCCTCGTCGACGATACACGGCGGAAATTGCAGCACTGTTTCTACAAGAGAATGACGACTTGCCAGCCGAATCGTACATTTTAGAAAACGAATCATCCGATGAGGAGATGGTCGTCGAGGAAAATGTATCGAGTGAAAGTGAAAATGAGACATTGAGTGATCAAGAAGATAGTAACACTGCAGAAGACAACTTTGTATCCAGATCTGGTGATGTATGGTACCTCAAACCTCACGCGAATCAAGGTCGCAATCGTAGTGCGGATATTCGTCGTAATAGTGGTGGTCCAACTCGGTTTGCGCAACAAAGAATTAACAATCTGGAGAACGCATGGGATATCATAATGGATGATAAAATTTTACAACTGATCACAAATTCCACTAATCGAGAAGGAATACGTGTATTGTCCAGTTCCTTTGTAAAAGTGTCTGTTACTGAGATGCGTGCCTTCATTGGTTTGATGTATTTACGCGGTATTTACCAAGGAGTCAAAGAACCTGCTCAAAGCCTTTGGAATCAAGAGCATGGAAGACCCATTTTTCCTGCCACCATGGGATTTCAACGCTTCAAGACAATTTTACGATTCCTGCGCTTTGATGATAAAGCAACTCGTAGCGCACGATATCGCAACGACAAATTTGCTGCCGTGAGGGAAATGTTTACGCTCTTTCAGAATAACATTGCTCAGCTTTATTGGCCTCATGAATGCATAACTGTTGATGAGCAACTTTTCCCATCGAGAAACAGGTGTCCCTTCTTGCAATACATGCCACAAAAGCCTTCTAAGTTCGGAATAAAGTTCTGGATTGCAGCTGATTCCTCCAATCATTTTGTACTGTCTGTAAAACCGTATCTTGGAAAGGAAAATGAGGTGAGAGATGGGTGAGTCAGTAGTTCAGAAACTGACAGAAGATTACACAAATAGTGGATGCACAGTGGTAACGGATAACTTTTTTACCTCTTTGAAACTTGCTCGCACGTTGCGTGGAAGAGGCATGACACTTTTGGGCACTATCAGAACGCACAGAACTGAAATTCCGAAAGAACTTGTTCAGAAAAATCGCCCTCTTCATTATTCAATTTTTGCATTCCATCAAAATAAAGATAACGTTTTGGTGAGTTATGTCGCAAAAAGAAACAAGGTTGTTGTTCTCTTGACATCGTGTAAGTTTCGTGACACTGTTGATCAATCGCTCAAAAGGAAGCCCCACATCGTGTTGGAATACAACAAGTTCAAAGGTGGTGTGGACACTGTGGACCAGATGTTGCGTCATTTTACGACAAAAATGGCATCGTGACGGTGGCCACTTGCAGCATTCTGCAATATAATCGACATTTCTGCTCTGAACGCTTTTGTTTTATGGCTCGCAAACTCGCAGCTCGCAAACACGTTTCCAATTCATATACGAATTGAGTCTGACATTGATTTCACCACATCAACAAGAACGTGCCCAAGCAAGATCCTTGCACCCCGCAGTTCGTCGCGCTCTGACCGCAGTGGATGATAACAATTGTCGGATACGAGATTCTTCCAAACGGGCCAATTGTCAATTGTGTGATGTCAGAAATCGAAACAGAACATCAAATCAATGTGACATCTGCAGAAAATGGATTTGCGGAAAACATGTGTCTCGTATGGTGCATTTGTGTCCAAAGTGTATTTCTGATTGACAACGCGTTTTCACATATAATCGTATTGCCTTTTTAGCCTAGTGTTGAGAGTTATGTATCTTTTATTGTTCGAATACGAACCTTTCCCAACAGTTAAGAGTGTTGTTTTAGAATTGATATATATCTTTTTGATTTTTTCGAGACAAGGGCGGAGTCTTAGGAGTCTTCACAGCACCCTGATTTGGAAATGGTCGCCAATATGATATAGTCTATGTAAAAAATCATGAACTACTTGTTGGCCTATATCCCTTCTAAACCAAAGACTTGTTCTAAATAACATAACTAAACAAATAAATATATTTACATTAGTGTTATAAACCGAAAAATAAAGTGAGTCAAAATGACCTCATTGTCCAAAGTCGTAGAAATTTATTTTGTACGTTCTAGGGTTAAGATTTAGATGGAGCAAGTATCGAAAGTTAACAATGTGTAATAACTTACTGAGCTTTCCTTAAAAAAACAAGCCTTCCTTTTTCTCATTCTCCTTATTATTTGACGAAAAGCTGTCCAAATCATGGAGACTGAAAAATGTTGCAATCAGAATTATAAAGCGAAAGCGAAATAATGAGCAGTCATGCACGGAGCTTACTTCGATTCATCGGGAAAATTTCGCCCGGCTTTCACAGATAGACAGCTGCCCGATCTACACCCTCCTCCAGGCGCTCAACCCATTCATTGGGGTTATAAAAGTAATGCTTGATGCGTAGAACTGCACGATCATTCCAGCTTTATGCAAGAGCTGCGAAATAGTGGAGAGTAAAGAAACAGTTAGTCACGTCACAAACAAATCAAATTTCAAAATCTTGACCTGAAAGTCGATCTAAAACGCATACTAATTTTAAACGTCAACATCCTTCGTTATTAAATAGACCTATCAACAGGGCTGCTGTCGGGATGGGGATTAAATGTGGATCCCCATCCTCATGAGGATAGGATGGGGATTGATATTTTCCCTATGAGGATCACCACATATGGGGAATTCAGAGCTTATCACTGTGTTGATAAAATTACTTCAATAATTTAACTAAATGTACTGTACTACATACATTCTGTCGTCAACGTACAGAAATAGTGTCTCGAGTGCTCAGCGAACTTCAATTGAACCTTGAATTAGAATTAACTATCTATCCACCAGCTACTCATGCGACTTTCGAAGACTCGTGAAAACTAGGGATAACGAATAGCTGGGATTCTTGACTTCCCTACAGTACTTGAAACTTTATGAGAATTGCTTCGAATTTTAATAATAAGAGTTGTAATAAGAGTTTTGGTCTTAAGTTTCATGATATTCTGAATTATCATATGGAAAATAGAGGCGTAATGCGTAATCTTTTATAAGCAGATATACTGATCATCATATAGCTGTATGTAGACTCCTAATGGAAATGTACGATTGAAATTTATCAAATTTGTTTTTGTTCAGAAATGAAACAAGGTCATATTGAAGCCAAAGATAGTTAGATAACCAAGAAATACCGTAATCACTAGGAATAATCATATAGGAATAATTTAACTATGCACAAAATACCGAACATTCCAATAGATGCAATCACACTGGGGACATGGAAGGCCCTTCATTATCTTTTATAATACTATATGTAGGACTATATAACCTTATTCCTATTTTCATTAATAAGTTTTGAATATTACCAAAGGTACATGTAAATATTACCCAAGGTAAAAGTACATGAATTTTATTTTCAACATGTAGAACATCGTAATCGTAGGCATATCTTTTGTCCATATGTAGGAACATGATAACAACTCGTGTGAGGATATGAGGATCCCCAAAGAAATTCAATGGGGATGGGGTGGAGATAGGGATAAGAAATCCATCCCAAGGCAGCCCTGCCTATCAATTATATTACTAATAAAGCTTTTGACCGTTGTCCGATTAAGTGATTTGATATTTTTATATGATGGGTTTCCAACGTCTTCAGTGGAACTTGACGCCATCTAACAAAGATTGACAGACAAATGGTTTACCACTAGATTATTTCAGTAGGTATTGTATATCAAATATCCTTATCGCTCTAACTCTGAATCATTTTCTTAGAGCTGTTTCACACAGACTAAAGTTAATAAGATAAAAATCTAAAGCTTTATGCTAAGATGAACGAAGGTTTACGCATCCGGCATGTGTGTTATGATGAGACATTATGCGAGGAGACCAATGTTATTCAATAAGTGCGCTATCCACGACACCAAAAATTTGACAACAATCGAAATAAGTATGAAAGCTCGAGTACATCTACCCAAAAAGAGAAGCAAATTACACTTGGACACTATGTACGCTTTTTTAATTACAAAGACAGGAATTTGAAGAGTAAAGAAGAGCACTTCTTTACTTCCTTAACCCTCCAGGCGGTGGGGGGGGCATATTTATGCCCCCCCTTTGTATTTTTTGATCTAATTCATGAAATGTGAAACGTATGATTCTGAAATTTTCAGTAGCTTATTTTTTGCGTATTTTTGACAATTTCCTGTAAAATTATTAAAATTGGATCACAGAAACGACCTTTACATGACCTTTATTGAAAAGTACTTTCGAAATTTTATCAAATCAGTGAAATTCTTCAGAAATTTTGTCTATGAATGAATTGCTATTGCTTGGAATCACTCATTACGTATAGAATAACTTATTTGACTATAAATAACTTTATGCTTATCACGGTTTACCAATTCAAATTGAAACTACGCTGCATATACTACTTACAATGATATTGTAAGTACTTTATAGAGTAATATTAGTTTTTACATCTTTTTCATTACTGTTATGTATTGAAAATATATTCACATGTATATGTTATGTATTTTCTACATGTAGGCAATGTATTTTCTACATGTAGGCATGTACATGTACTATTTGAACATAAATATATGGAATACTGTTTTCAAAATTTGTAGAAAAAATGAGTTCTAAACACTATAAAAGATTTTCTAAACACCTTGGTTCTAAACACCTTGGCAGTAGAGGCAATAAGTCTGCGTATCACGTTCAATCGCCTTCCCACTGCATCCTTTCATCACTTACAAACACGCCGAAGGCGCTATTGCGTGACTAATTTGACTGCATTGGAATCGGTAACATTTTTCTCATAATCAGCTGTAACCAAATTTGATCAACTTGAGTTGTATTCAACAATGAAAAACATTTGTTTGAATCAAATATGCTTCTATGACATTAACAAAAAGCTCTTTTGATAAGAGTGATAAATGTTTCAATATTTTTAGAGTCCTCTCTGTTGATTATCTCAAAAAAAAAACTATATATATAATTTTATTTGATAATAACTAAACAAATAAATTTTCAAAATTTAAAATGCTATTTATGCATATATTCAAATTTTAAAGCAATGCGAACATCACCATTTCAGAGAACTTGAAACATGTTTGAGTCAATTTTTGCGATAATCTGATGATAAAATTTCGCTAAAAACATAAAAAATACATTTTTCTGAAAAAAAACGCATTTTCAAATTTTGAAATGCTATTTATAGCATGAAGACAGTCAAATTAAGTAATGCAAATGGCACCACTGAATTCAGCATGTCCGAAATGTGTAAGGGCCAGCATTTCATAAAATTCGCACACTTAGTTTAGGATATCCTGGGGGGGCATAAATATGCCCCCCCACCGCCTGGAAGGTGGCTGAAGGGCCCACCGCCTGGAGGGTTAATAACCGCAAGCGTCATGGCCACGTCCTTTCGTGCCTGAAAAGTACTCATCATCTGATGCTTTATTAGAGTCCTGGAGATCGATAAATCCCAATTTTCTATACACGAATCAACCTGTAAACAATTTAAGAATGATTCGTGAGCATATTGAGCGTGTAATATATCATATTCTAAGAACGCTGGAAATTTCTAAATGACAGAGTCATTTTTAACATATATGCAGTATACATGTACATGTATTGGCTATAACAGAGCAATTAAATATTATTGAAATTATCTTGAATTACCTCTAGGGATTTTTGAAAAGTGAACGACAGATTGAACGTTTTTCTGTTGTGTCAACGGATTTTTCGGATCTGTAAAGAGGTATAATCAGATCATCAATTCATACATATATCTAACTATCAGCAATTTACATAATTACAGGTGTACGTGTACAGTGCACCTATATGTAGCTATTGATTGTTAAAAATGAAGGATGATCGAACATGTACTTAAGGAGTAATGCTAAATCAATAGAGCAAAACTAAACCGCAATAGATCGTCATTCTAAATGTACCATGTTATACATGGAGTATAATCCACGTCTCGTCACGACCAACTTTACAGTCAGGGCACTTTTTATAATTATACTCATGACTGTTTTTGAATTAAGGGCGAGTTGTTTTATCTGTCTCAGTATAGATGAGTATAATAAATATTCTTAGATATTTATTACTGAATGCTTTTAAGAACATGCGTAAAAATAACCTGGCCTAGGATCATATGTCAAAACAGATACAGTGCTCCTTGAATAGCTGGTGTTGATAAATAACCATAAGCAATAGGATTGTTATTTTCCTGCAAATATACGTGAAGCTAACCAAACTATAGGTGAAAACTATTTCCACTTAATTAGATGTGGAAATAACCACTCCGACGATTCTTAAAACCATATTCAGTTGTATTTAAATCGAATGCTCACGGTAGCACGCAAAATAATACTCAAGGAAGGAGAAAGCGGCTATGATTTTCAGCTACTGACGTCATGGCGTTGATTGGCTCCCAGACTGACGAGAGAAAGCGCCTGGCTTAGAATGATGCTGAGTTAGATATTCATTTGCTTTATCAACCGGGTCACGTGTCACAGGGTCACCTGTGTTTGTATGTACTTTCATTTTATTCCAGTGTCTGAATCCATTCTCAATAGTCATGCATCTCATTATAGACGAGTTTGATGGTTTCGTGTACGGTGTATAGGTAAAGTGTCTTTCTTCAGAAATAATTCCTCGGTGTTCCAGGTCACTTGAATTTTGAATCTCTCACACAAGAATCTTCAGTGAAGTGTAATGAGTATGCTCCTGTCGTTTTGGAGACTGGTTCCTTAAAACATTTTCTCCCGCAATTAGGAATCGTATACAAAGAGACATCATAGGCTTCATCTCTTGAAAATCATCCAAAAGTGCAGGCCCACTTGGACACTGATTGGCATGTGTTAAAAGAAATGACCTCGCCATAATTTGCAATAACATCGAAATCTCAGATCGTTTTACGGACAGATGGCGTGTCTCCTTGTTTGGCAGCCTTAATCAGCTCGATGACCGTCAGCAACTGAACCTTTTTTCCTTCCACGAGGGAGGTTGTGTTTGGGTACTACCACGCGCTTCGATCTAAATACAACTGAAAAGATTGTTCTAGGGATCATATAGTGTTGTTTTGTTTCCTCTATTTGTTCTTGGTGCTCCTTTAATTATCTCATGTAAAATCTACGATTTGTGGAACATTGGATGTGGATTTCTACTACTTTTGGTAACAAGATTGTGACTTAGGCTTATGTATGATATTACCCACTATATAAATAAGATAGACAACACTCACTTTCACTACAATTTCATTAAATTTAAAATCATTATTCTTTGAGATATTCTTTTAGCTTATAGAAAGAAATGTGTTAGTTAATTTACTACCACAACCTTAAACTTGCGACGATGAACTTACGTTATCGTTTAATGTAGTGGCATATATAATGTAAAGTTTGAGACTCTGTATATATAGCAGCTCGTGCGTTCTGACATGGGTTACAGAAATGGTAGCTAAAAACAAAACCACCAAATCTTGTCACAAAAAAAAACAAATTAAGGCAAATAATCTATCAGTGCACAATTGATGATTTTATTAACAAAATGATATACTCAATGAATTGCATGATAATTATTTTGTGGTCATTGTATATCTACAAATAGTACAGTACAGATATCAATTATATTGTCTTACCATCTTTGATTCTCTAAATGTCGAGCCGTGTGTAACACGAATTTATATCTGCTACTCAACTTAACTTGACAAACGCAGCAAGTCAACATGGCTGAAAATATTGAAATTGATTTAGAGCTTAAGAATTAAAACAAAAAATTAATATTGAGGCTCAATCGCTGCATGAATGCGTAAAATCAAATTGCTTGATAAGAAACCAGCTTGGGTAGGCAAGATTTCATGTTTTACACCAAGAGCAATTTTTCATGTAATCAACTTTTATTATTTCGTTATATTACGGCATTTTCATTTTGGCACCTAAATGCGACCTAAGTGCAAATATTCTTGCTTAGGTGCAAAAATAGCAATTGGCACCCATACTTGCAGCTAATTCGCACGTACAGGATTACAGTGTACTTATCTCTTGATAACTGAATGTGCAAAAAAGGTAAAAAGAATTGGATAGAGCTTCAGAAACTTAAAAAGGTGTGTACAAAAGCAATGATATAAAAATAAAGGAGCACATGTATAAAAAATCCAAAGTTATTCAACCAGCTAAAAACTTTTGCATTAAATCACATTGTTCTTTTTTTAATTTTCAGTCATCAAAATCGGTTCAAAATCACCTCGTACTAACCGTCAACACCAACTCACGTGCGAAGCGCAGTTAGTAGTACTCGTGTCTTTGCAAACTTGTCTACAAACCCAATGATGTTGATATCAGTCTTAGTTGTGACAGAGCGGGCCCATACAAAAATCCTTATACCCTTCAGAATATGGAAGGGGAAACAGATTTCTTAGGCTTAAAAGTGCATGCATTTTCTATTGATAATTAATGCCAATTTGCAGTGTCACGATGTAATATTCTGAAAATTCATTGATGGCATTTTCATGTCAATGTCAGCGCACATTTTTATTGAGGGTTCTTTCATGAATGCTGTTCAACAAAGGAACGAAGAATTCTCTGAAAAATCCACCGGACGGTGTACCGCATTTATATACTTACATAAACCGGTTTGTTTTTAGTTAGAAGATCACGCGTATCAATAGACTATCCCTCTGCTAACAGCGCTACTTTAAGCGAACTTCCGTTTCTGTTTTATTGGAAATAGTTCACAACGATGACTTCAAAGGACTTTAATACCGCGTCTCAAAAAATATCAAACAATTTTAAAATTTCACATTGCGGAAGTAATCCAACAAAGAATGAAAGAAGTTTATTCGCCATGAGCTCCACAAAAGACTCATCAACGTGTTGAAGGGTAAGGCCTACGAGACGCAACAAATTGCTCATACCATGAACTCATTGCAAATAATATCCTACATCGATTATCTGTTGCATGCAATGACGCCGGGTAGAGCAAAGTCGTGGGAAGGACATCTTGTATTTATGGAATTGACCAACAAATTTTGTTTTTCTGAATATATAACATGATGTATACTATAACAAATTCAATACGCAATTTTGGATTATTCCTAAAAGATAGTTTTAGATTAAGAAAAGCTTTAATTAGCACACAACTCTGTAGTGTAAAGCGATTACGCGGCCGATCACGATATCAATATAGATTGTCGCAGCACAGTAGCGGCTACTTGTCACACAGTGACCGGTGTAGGAAGTCATAGCCCAGCGTATTCTAATTTACTTTCACCATAGAAGTAGATGTTTATCTGAGTTGACTGTTTATCTGAGGTTTTATTGCTATCAAATTTCTATGACTTGTATCCACGAGAATTAGATAATGTTTATTATTCTTATCACTTTGCTAGAAGTGCAAACTGATTCAAACAGATGGAACATGCAGGAACTTAATAAGTGGGCAAAAAGAAATTCTTAATACCTTACAGAGATAGGAAAAATCCTTCCTTTCTAAAATGCTTCCTTTCTAGTCAAACAGAAGAAGAGACGACCTGTCTAATTCTGTGCTTGTACCCACAGTTGTGAGACCGATAAGTGTGAAATGCGCAACTTATTTGCAAGTGAGATGCACCACATCGATCCGATTTCCATTGTAATCGCTAAAACTGCATCTGGAACTCTGCCGTAACAATTCAAACAATTAGATTCAACATAACAGTCTTTTTAACCTTGTTTTCCCTGATGCATAACGGCAGAGATTACAAAGATTAGAAGACCCGTCTGAGCGGCTGATATCCAATAATCTGAATCCAAATAAAAAGGAAATGGTTCTGAATTGTGATGATATGCAAGAAGAAGACATTTAAAGACGTGTAGGCTACTCGAGTTGATCATTTTATGTCATAGAAGTCCATTCTCTCCATCATAGAAATAAAAACTGGAAAGTCAATCATGAAGCTAAGCTACAAAAAGGATAGATAACGCAACAGGGAATTAGAGAACATTCGGGCAAGTTGAGCCAAGGTCATATTTCCTACATAAGTCATGGATTTCTGTCTTCTAAATGTAGCAAATTAGAGCGTTATGAGTCTATGACAGACCGACAAACCAATAAGACAATAAAATTCTGCCTGTCAATAATTTAAAAGAAGCGCTTTCAGAAATCATTTGTCACGCGGTCCGATTTCTTTGATTCATACAACTCACACATCGGGGAAATGAAGTCAGCTTGGCAGAAACTGTAGCGACCATTCGGTTACAGCACTCTCGATTATACTCGCTCTCCGTGGTCGTGTAATCGCTCGTGGTGTGATCTTTAACACTTTCACGTCGGTAGGGATCCTGGGAAATGCCGGAGACGTGTAGACTTTTAGCATTAACTGTCGGCTCTTGTGATGATGCGTTTGTCCAATATGACGGGAACGTGTAGTAAACGTCAACATTTTCATTATTGTATCTGCCGAGGACATGTGCAGCACGTTCTTTTGTCATTGACATATTTCTTTAGCCGTTCGTGGGTTACTTTGCCGATTTTTGAATTCAGTAAATCACGACAAATTGGATGACATAAGGTTTTCTATATTTTTGACATGTAAATCTGTTTTTTATGTTAACGACCATCTTAAAATTGAAGACAGCATACCCAATTATTTTCCGGATGTCTGATATAAGTGGCATTAAGAGTATATATCGCTCATCAACTTAATTTTTATCATGAAGAATGATGAATGACAATTTGCATCAATTATATAAGGCTAAGTCAATTTCATTCGCAAATTATCTTAGAATTTCAAGTCTCTGTTGCTGATATTTTTAAATCATTTTCAATTGCTCCACTTAAAAGCTGTAAGTTGTGATCATACAGTAGCATTGCCAATCGTCAACAGATTTTTTCAATATAAAAAATATTTATAGGCTTCATAAATATGTGGCTTTTTAGAAACAATACTTATTTAATTCTATTCATGATGGCGTTTTTATAATTCCTAGATACATCTTATTCGTGAATGCTATCCAGTGCGCACAGACCCACATCCCCACGGACAGAAATATCCACTTTTTTTCGTCTTCTTTTCTGATAGGGTTTGCGTAAGTATACCTACCCGACATTTCATTAATGGATCCTACAGATACAGTTTTTGTGGAAGCCTTTTAAAATTGGCTGGGCTCAGAAAATGGCGAATCAATAAACGTGCATACAAACAAGCAAATAAAAATCTCATAAAATTTTAAATAAAAGTTTTGCAATATTGAAAGTGAAGTATGTAAAGACAGGAAAAAATAATGAATCTAAAAAAATCTAAATTTTGGTTAAAAACACGAAAATAGAAAGTATATTGAATTTCGAAAAAATTTAATAGGCTTAGTCAAATTTGATTTCAAAATTGAAATATTCATTACAAATAAATTTGAATTGAAAGTTAAATTAAAATCGAAATTTATGTTTGCAAAGTTGTAACTCCCTTCCATCCTCTGATATGGCCGGAGTAGGCGAAAATTTATAAACTTTTTGTAGATGCCAATAAATAGTCCAGCCTTCATTTCATTTACACGAAAAAACGAAATAAAGACAAGAATTTACAACGATACTTACAACAAAGCTAAATCTCATGTTCAAATGCGTGGTCTTAAGATCACATTTGAAAACAATGTAGGCCTACTGAGTACGTCTTTAAAGTCATGATTAAACTGGCTATAAAGCAGTTATCATTTCTCTAAATGACTTTATAATGCTACTTTTATGCCTCTGACAATACAGATATTCAATTAACATTAGAAACCTTACACTGTTTCGTAAAAAACAACATACGATAATTGTGCATTGTGCCAATAGTATATAATAATGTATAATTAGCACTGAGTATTATTGCACAATCGCACAATAAATGCTCAAATAGTGACAATCAAGTACATCCAGGCACCGAAACGACAGAAGCTGTGAATATGTTGATAAAGCCACTGTTCACTAAAGTGAATTAAAGTTACTTTAAAATTAAAGTTCACTAAGCATATGTAAATCTTATATCAAATGTCATTCTTTGAAAATTTTTAAAACAAAGCAAAGAAGTAATTAACAGCGTCATACGGGAGGTGATTTTTTACTTTCATGATTGGAATCAAAATAGGCTCTCCCTGCTTTTAATGATTGAGTCCGTGGCGGACGAAACGTTGGGTTTTTAACGCTCATATTTTAATTTCAATAAATTGTCTAAAAAAGCAGGGAGAGCCTATTTTGATTCCAATCATGAAAGTGAAAGCAAAGAAGACATTTTAAGGCAAGCAATTATATTTTGAAACACGTCATTCTTTAGAAGCCTAAAATTTAGTAAATATCTACTCATTTTAAGGCAGAAAGCATGAGAGCTGGCTTTTTGCTGGTTTTTGTTTCTGCATTTCACATTGCTTCTTTTCAATTGGAGAACCTGATAAGTGAATCTGCTATACTTAAAAAACTGCATGTCATGTCTAAAACTAGTTGTTCGATTGCTTAGTATTTCGTATGACTTTGTCATTCTACTTATTATGATCGGTAAACTATCGACTATGCTTCTTAAATGATAACAATATTTATTAGTAAGACGTTATTGCATCACAATCACAGATTCGGTAAGCCTAGTGCGATTGACAGCGTTGACAAGACAGTAGGATATACATATAATAAAAAAGGTTGAAGTAAAATTATAGACGTAAAGAAACATCTGCAAAGCATTATGAATGACAACCTGTCAAACTCTGTCATTGCAATATGTAGATAGTGACAATAGGTGGACATGGAGCTTGGATGACATACGATGCGCTCAGAAAGTAAATCACACTTTTCATATCACACTTATTTTGTTCCACTGGATACAAAAATAGCTTAGCATCTTTCTGGAGTCATATCTCTTTTCCATGCAGAAAGCATTTTTTCGAAAATAATTAGATATCATTTCAAACTCTAGCATATGAGCAAGTCAACTATTGATAAGAGTACTACAGTCTTTATTAGGGAAGCTAATACTTTCTTAAATTTAAACTGCGACATGATGCTCTTAAGGGGCACATTCTCATGCCGGGGCACTTTCAGTCTCCCTCTCTCCGACCGATTCCGATGTTCGAACTTCTAGTGCACTGCGGAGGAATCTAATGAAATTGTTTTAGAACACAATAGTTCATACATCATCATATTACTTAGAAATTCTAGAATTAGTCTATCTTCTACGAAATTTCTCTCGCCAAAAATTATGACATTCTTCACGATTAATCACGATAAGAAAAACAGGTAAAAATGCTTTTCTTCTTTTCGTCAATTTAATCGTCAGCTTTACTCTAAAAGCAGCATAACAAAGGACATTTGTGATTCATCGGAGATTCAAAGTTATTTTAGGACCTCTTCTCCCTTGAGTTTTGAGGCATCCTGAAAGCTATTCATCATATCATGTCATCATGTTACTATTTTTAGCAGATTGATCAACTTAATTAATTAGATAACTATAAATTGCAACACTCTGTCTTTAAGCTGATAAATATCTTGAGATGGAAATCCCCATAGAGTAAATCTGATAAAACTTCTTATCTTCTTTCTTGATGTACTCAAACGGAATGAAAAGATTTCCTTCAGATATCGGCGGCATGTTGATAAATAATTCCAACTATGTGATTGCACTAACCTGACGATGTCACACGCAAAGCTTGAATCCTTGCAATCACGCTTGGTCAACTGTGATTACCACTGACCATCGTGCATGCATTATTTCAATAATCTCCTCATTATCTATATCCGCACCAACCTTGGCGCGAAAGAGGCATTTGAGGAAAATGGTGGGGAAGGTAGAAAAGGCAATCAACGCTCCACATAACTTATTCATGCTAGCCGCCTACATGATGAAGATTGCCCAGTCCCAGGGCATCCACCAGGAGTACCAAAGAGAGCATCTACGCGTCTTGGCGACCTGTGATAAATAAGATGGTTGTCGGATGAGGGAATAAATATTCCCAAACCACGGACGTAGCGTGTATTTCAAAGATAAGTCATCTCGTGTCAAAGCCTCTAATACTTTTCGAACCTCTTATCAATGTGAAATCACCAACCATGCTTCAACAGGAGAGTCGATTGATCATCTTGGAATATGACTTGTCTTCTATGCAAGATTTGTAGAAACATCAGAAATCCTGCTTTGCGGGTATCTAATAAATGTTCAAAGATGTGTCGAAGCAATTAGCAATCAACTAGAGAAGTTAGTAGGTATTTATTAATAAGTCTGTGTTCTTTATGATTAAGCTGTCTATCGTGACATAAAGACGCCAATAATGCCTTTCAAACTCAAAGAATGTGCATCTAATTTATCAGCAAGATCACTTGGTTGATTAATTTTTAAATCCGTTAAGAGACAGCACGGCGCTGAACGTTCTTTATCATGCACTATTTTTAGTAGAAGTCGATGACTAAGGACATCAATTCCTTTATCTCATCAATTATCTGTTGATAGCTCATGTGCAAATTAAGAAAATCTCAGAAATTCATGTCCATCGCACTTACTAGGGTTACAAGCAAACATGCAATGATATCACAGATAAATGTAATTTTAAATGCAAATATATGCGTTGTTAAAGATGATATTTTTCTACTCGATATGTTGTACGGTTAATATGAGCAAGCGGCAATTAGGTTATTTGATGTGAACAATTGAAGTAGCGTTTTTCTAAGTCTAACAAGCATCATGACCTTGTTTTTAGGATCATTTTTCCAGTGATTTCTATCTTTTTCTTTCAGTTGAGTTACCTACATGAATTTAATGTGTCGAGCCTCTTAAGTAACTTTGGTGCATGAAATAAAATAGGCTACCGGGTATGTCGATAACATATTATATTATGCGAAAGTTTACTAAATTTCATGTTTATGCCACACTACTTATATTTGCTGACAGCGACTCAATTTCTTGACAGTGTTCAAAATTTTCGCATTCGCCTTTCTGGAAAGCCATAGATGGACTGCAGTTTTCTCTCACTGTGAATTAAGGTGTCTGTCAGCTACGCTACATGTACAGTTGTACATGCATGTCATGCTCTTCCTACTTAAACGACCTAAAACTGGTTGGAGAGTTTCTAACCTACTTATCCGAAGAGTTTACTTTTGAATGCTATATGCGTGTAGTTACAACATACTGTTTAAAAAAATGGTGGGGAGTTTCTAACTTACTTTTTTTCCGAAAATCATCGTGATCTCCCGTTGTCTGGTCTACTTCGAAAGTATGCTCAAAAACAGCTTAAATCATACTGAAGAGCATGGTCATAAAAAGCAGCAAATAGAGACTGAGTCATTTTAGCTGTTTTCGAAAATCGGGAACTAGTTGCAAGTGATCTTTCATTTTATTGCAAAATAAATCGACATTTGCAAGTTGTCGAGCTCAATCAGTTAGCGCCCATCATCCATGTTCACGACTAATTAAAAACCAATATCATTTTGCTATAAAAGCATGTTTGAAGTCACAGTTTAAAAAAACATGGCTGCAGATTCATTTTCAAAATAGTGGTTTTAGAACCATTTTTGAAAGTAATGCTTTGAAGCAATGTACAAAGCTTGGTTTTAAAGCCATGTATAGAACCTGACATTAAAAGCATCTGCAAATCAATGTTTTAAATTAGGCCATGCAATAAAACTGCTTTTGTCCCTTTGACAATTAAGCTACCTATTTAATTGCTAGAAATTTTAAGTTAGTTAGCAAAATGCAAAATGCAGCAGTCATACCTTAATTATGTTGCTTTGTGCAGGTGCTTGGCAATGTTGCACAAATGCACAATTAGTGACTCTCAAATCCATGTAAACAGCAAAAAGATTCTTGTGAAAGCCGATATTTAATAATTTGCATAAGTAAGGCTTATGGATTATCCAATGTCATTACTTGTAAATATAAGAAGCATAAAAAAGACAAATTTAATTGGTAGTTTCCTATCATCTTGTGATTGAGCAGACGCAACACATGGAGATCCCGCACATTTACTGCGCATCACTTGGTCACAGAGAAATTCTTTTTATCAATTTTTCAATAATTTTTTTCACCGCTGTGCGACACAGATTAACCTGAGTTAACGAAAGCAGTTCAGTCTAATGTGAGGGCGGAATGTGCTTCTGATTTAGCAACTGTTTATGTGTGGCAATACAATGCTGAAAGCGCATTCGTTGGGAGTCATGGCTAAAAAGGCCAACAAGGTGGTCACGAGAAACAGAGAGGAGACGATTAGTAGATGGGGCCTAAAGTTTAATGAGAGAGCTATCACAGTTTAGTTAGTTTCTTGAAATATAAAAGAATGCCATAAATAGTTTCTTCATTATACATGTAATTTCCACGAGATTTTTCGTCCAGTTCACACCCGTCGGCTGGGTCGATCAAGCGGTCAAAAATGCGAGCCCTTACCGACCACTTTTTTTGACATCTACTATCATATCTAAGAACTACTACATAGGACTCTCAAATCATCTATTGGCTATTCGCCTGCAGGACCAATTTTTAAAAAAATTCAAATTTCAAATATTAAATTCCATTATACAATTTTTTGATTTCTCTGTATCTGGTTGCAAATGATTTGTACTGTCATATTTTGATAAAGTCTTATCTAGAAATACCCAAACATTATGCAGAAACACATTCTAACAAATTTAGACCTACTTAGCCGTCAAAATTCAAATATTTTTGAAAAAAATTCAAATTTTAAATTTGAATTTCATGATATATATTTTTTTCATCTCTATAACTGCATAGATACGATTTCTATTGCCATTATTTGATAATTATGTATTCATAATTGTTTCAGATTATTCAGAAGCACATTTAAATGTACTAATAAAGAGAAATTTAACGATCAAAATACTTTTTAATATTAGTAAAAATAGGTTATATTTACGAACCCCGATATCCCTGACGAGCCCTCATTCGCAGTACCAAAAAATATAAGCATTTCAATTTTGAGTCACTTATATTAACTAATAGATTGACATCAACTGATAAAAATGTCATTAGCAATATCGCAAATGAAACAGTCATGAATATAAAGTTTGAAGTCATCCATTTACAAGTGGCGTCCATTATAGCGTACAACACATTCCAAAAGACTGTTGCCGTACTTTGGATTTGATTCTCCAACTTTGCTGCTACTGCAATACATTGCCGAGAAGTCCGAATGAACGGACTCAGAGGCCTGCTCACTATATGGTCCAAGAGCTGAATGTTTTAGTTTGCAGAACTGTATGAGATGCTTCGTTACAATGTGGACGCTGGTAGCGACACTAATGGGCAATTCGCTGTAACTTTTTTCAAATGCTTTAATAGAACAATTGAAGTTTGGGTCCAATTCTTGTCCGAAACAAGTGATACGAACACGATTGAACTCTTGAAGTAATTGCTTGTAGGGAACAAGTTCCAGACAACCATTTGACTCGCATATTGCTTGGAGCATATCAGTTTTCATCAGCAACAAGCGGCACATGTTGCCTGTAAATTCGCCGGAATGCATTTTTGGGCGAGTTATTCCTACGCGACAAACCCACTGCTGACAAACTTCAGCAGAACGTGGGGATAATGACTCCATTTGGCGAAAAACTTTGTTGAATACACGCAACATTAAGTGTAATTCCGGAGGTGCGAGAAGGCTGATTATCATTTCATTCGTTGTGCTCTGGCATGATCTTGCAATTCCAGTATCACGATACCTATTTGCCTCGGTTTTAACTGATCCTATTGTGCGAAGAGGATAGCTTCCTGAAGAAGGAGTCCCAAATTTTATTTTCGGACAACTGCAGAAAGCACATGGGTATGAACTCCCGTGTGCTTGTATCCCAGCAACAATATTAGCCAATTTAAGATCAACTGCGTAGGTGTATTTGAAATCCAGATTAGCTACTTTGAGTAAGTCCAATAATAACCGTACATTTGTGTAACTTTCTTTTATATCAAGAACAATTGCCAGTATTATAATTCGTTTGACACTCGAATCCAAAAATCCTGTCGCAGAAGACGATGAAACATTGTCAATTGAGGTACGTATGGACATACAAATCTTGAAATAGCCTCCACCACCGTCGAGTCCTAATTTCAATTGAAGATTAGTGTGGCTGCTGTCAATCTGTCGATCATTGCAGATGTGCTGGATTAATTGGACTAAGTCGTTACAAAACACAACAGGCTTAGATATCTCATCAAATACTTGGAATTCTAAAGAGAACAAGTTACTGAGAGCACTATCTCGACTTCGAAAATAATCATCACTGTTTGACTCAATAACACTTACCAAGCGTACTTCGCAGGAACGGCATAACCTTGTGAATCATGGCGGAGTTCGAAGCTCCCAGGGACAATTGTAAATTGCTCAGATTTTTCGCAGCAATGCTTATTGGTGATTGATCATTTATAGCAAGGTTGATTCGGTTTGGCCCTCTTGTTTCGAGATCTAAATGCTGATGAAGATTTGGTTCATGATGTCGCTCAGAAGAAGATGATTCTCTCCTTCTATGTGAAATCATACTGCTGGCTACAACATCCTGCGTACGTTTATCAGAATCTTTGCACATATCTATTATATTTTGTCGAAGAGTGCTGACTGTACATTTATGAGTGATACCACGGCCAACCGGAGATTTGCATTGAACGCATATAACTTGCACACTATTTCTTGTATCATGAGACATCATTGAATCAGGTGACTTGATAGTAGGACGACCTTTTTTACGTTTTGGTATACACGTTCCTTTTTTTCTTGCAATTTGACATATCAAGCATTCACAAAATGTATAGCCAACTGATCGCGTGTTTATTTCAAAAGCTGGTTTCACAAGGGTAAAATCATAAACTTCCGGCAAGATAACCCGTTCCTTCACACCACTTTCAATTTTGAGAAGATTTGAGCGACAATTTGAGCAAATGGCAGCAGGTAGGCAGTCATCGTTTGTTGTATAGTTTTCTATAAAGAAAGCTCGGATTCTTCGTCTCCTTTTTCCATACATATAAGGCATACTCTATATCTGTTTTCTTCATGACTTCTAGCTTTGTTTGTATGTGCATGTGCCATCACAAAAGATAACACGCGATAAGAATCAAGTCGTAATGTCGTATCGTTAGAATATTGGCACTGTTAATTGTGATCAAGCGCACCAGTTGCTGCTGATAAACAGTTTGGAAGCTCGCGCATTAAAATCAATTATGTTGACACGGCGTTCATGAATAGAATTCATCCTGTTTTATATCATTATCAGACAGACAGATATTCTTGACAGAGCAGATACTGTAGTGCATAGAGGTCGGATCATTAGATATCTATGTTAGGAGAGGACAATAGCATGGACATCTGAACTCTATGCTGCAGCGAGAGTGAATAGTGATCAAATCAATGAATTACTGCGGTGTCAGTGAGAAGGAGAGACAAGAATTTCAGGCGTTCGGTTTTCATTGCCGCTGAACACTCAGCGGCAATGACAATCTACACAGTTTGTCAAACAACCACAAGATCTTTAATGTTATATCCGAAGCATCTTTTCGTATATGAGT
Organism: Prostheceraeus crozeri; assembly: GCA_907163375.1. Taxonomy (NCBI): domain Eukaryota; kingdom Metazoa; phylum Platyhelminthes; order Polycladida; family Euryleptidae; genus Prostheceraeus; species Prostheceraeus crozeri. The sequence goes on from CAJQUW010014960.1 coordinate 44,451, forward strand.
TCCCATGAAGGAAATGGATATTGTGATAATCACGGTACAAGAAAAAATACGTCTGCAGTGCATAAAGTCATGTAGATAACAAATTTATATATAATGTCATAAAATTCGCATAGGTTTGTTAACCAGAATATCATTATGTCGGTAACTTATGAACCGCCACGTTGCATATATGGCTAACAATATCATCATATGATTGTTTGATATATTGTCGTTGCTATCAATGTAGTACATTAATGTACATAACAGATGTGATATAAGCCTACGCCTCAATATTGCACTCACAAAAACAGAGATAATGGGAAAATATTTTGGAATTTATTTTTCTAATTAGAAATTTCGAATTTTGATCGTTAAATTTCTCTTTATTAGTACATTTAAATGTGCTTCTGAATAATCTGAAACAATTATGAATACATAATTATCAAATAATGGCAATAGAAATCGTATCTATGCAGTTATAGAGATGTAAAAAATATATATCATGAAATTCAAATTTAAAATTTGAATTTTTTTCAAAAATATTTGAATTTTGACGGCTAAGTAGGTCTAAATTTGTTAGAATGTGTTTCTGCATAATGTTTGGGTATTTCTAGATAAGACTTTATCAAAATATGACAGTACAAATCATTTGCAACCAGATACAGAGAAATCAAAAAATTGTATAATGGAATTTAATATTTGAAATTTGAATTTTTTTAAAAATTGGTCCTGCAGGCGAATAGCCAATAGATGATTTGAGAGACCTATGTAGTAGTTCTTAGATATGATAGTAGATGTCAAAAAAAGTGGTCGGTAAGGGCTCGCATTTTTGACCGCTTGATCGACCCAGCCGACGGGTGTGAGTTCTCTTCATGGTGGATACACCGGAAATGAACATGAACATTTAGCACACACTGCTATTGACTGTTAACACGATTCACAGAAGAAATGCTGCACACAACGTGACACAATTAGTGGACGGAAGGTGGAGCAGATATCTACAATAACTCAAGGTGCATCATGACGAAATAGAGTTTTACCACATAATTAGATTGTTTAATCGAGTCACTTTGTTAGAAGTGCAAACTGTTTTAAAACGATGGTACATGTAGGAACTTACTAAGTGGTCAAAAAGAAATTTTTAATACCTTGCAGAGATAGGAAAAATAGTCGTGCGTCGCTTGCGGATTGCTCTGAATTCCTTCAAAATGCCCCGATCACTACGATTCCTTTAGATTCGAAGAATTCAGATCGATTCTCGATAATGTTGGGCCCTCCTATCATTATTAAATAAGCTAGCAGGCGCACGAAAAAACGTTCACAAACTTCTCTGTTAAACTTGACATCGTCTGTGTCTCTTTGCTGTGTGATCCGGTTGATAACAGTCACTGAAACTTTGCACAATTTGGCGTGTTTAATGTTGAACTGACTGCTCATTGTTCGATTGCTATGGTATTATGTCAGCAGATTGTGCCATTTCATTAGCGTTGCATGTTCTAATGCTTCCTTTTTAGTCAAACAGAAGAAGAGACGACCTGTCTAATTCTGTGAGTTTTACGGTATGAAGTAATTACGACAGCTAGACAATACAAAATCAAATGAAATTATACTAAAATATTAATAAAAGAATTAAGGAGGAAAAGTATACAACTGTATACAAAATAGAAAGCAACAAAAGCAAAATTAAAAGATAAATAAATAACTATATATAATTTTTTTACTTCATACTGTAAAAATTTATTTCGTCATGATGCACCTTGTGTCACGTTGTGTGCAGCATTTCTCCAGTGTATCTCATTTCCAGTGTATCCACCATGAAGAGAACTGGACGAAAGATCTCGTGGAAATCACATGTATAATGAAGAAACTATTTGTGGCATTTGTTTATATTTCAAGCTACTAAAGGGACATATTTTTTCAAGTTCGTTTCATCATTTCGATTAACAATAAGCAGAGAGGCAGTCTCCACCGTGGAATTTATTATGGAATTGGACATTTATGGATTTGACTTGCTTTTGTCGGGGAGATCTGATCACATGTTTTCCGGGGGCGACCGCACAGAACAAAGGGGTTTTAATTTTTACATCCAATCACAGCATCAGTCAGTCGCTTAAACAGCAAATGGCGGCTATAATAATAGAAAATATTTGTAATTTTAATAAGCTTGCTCCTCACTATAGTTTGTGGCACAAGCCGTCACTGAAGTCAAGTATTTTAAGTGATGTGGCGCGCTCCGTGTTTGTTATACAAGCTAGTAGCTCTTCATCCTAAAGACACTTTCTGTGTTAGTGCATCTGCCTTCATTAAGCCACAGAGAACTTCTAGGAGTCCGGAAGCGCTGGAGGCAATCACCATTGTCATTGAATTTTACGAAAACTTGGAAACTGGAGTTGTGAGCGCTTCAGTCAATTACATGTAGATTTGAAAAATCGTCTCCTAGTGTCACAAACATGTACACTGCACATGCATTGACAAGATTCTGCTCTTCCATAGTTCATGACGCATATAGCGGATTGAAATCTGACATTGTAGGCTGCGTGCATGTTTGTAAAGCCATGATCTTTCTGTTCCTAAGATAATCTAGTTTGGATGTACGATCATGCTTGCCTGTCCATTTATAATCATTTTAGAGGCTTTTATAGAGGCAATTACAACATATTGTAAAGTTGTTAGGTTGTTTATATAAGGATGATTTAAGCATCGTTGAATATATTTTTTGAGAGTTTGACACTGCACATTTACCGTGACCTTGCTTTATGATCTACACATGCCCTCATGATACAAGTTAACTAATTTGATTCGCATAGGAGTTTCAGTCACCACTGCTATTCTTCTGAGATGCGTCTTATATTATGCTCAAGAGCACGTCAGTCAGGAAAACGTATTTCCTGGCATGCTTGCGGTTTCCCTTGTTCAGAGAAAGCTTTCCCTTGGGCTATACCGTTGACAATTGATATAATGGATTATTACCGCAACGTGATATCTAAAGAGACCACGCATTCAGTTGTCCAATTTGACAGGATCCTGTTTAACACAGAGCTAATCGTGTCATCGCATCGATTCCCTGAGGGTAAAAAATGTTCATATTTGAGTTAGCACGGAATTGCAGTATGTTGCGTGAAAATCTCCGCAAGACAAAACAAATTTGATTACTCAAGGATGTGATAAGGAGATAATATTGCCTTAAATTCTAGATGATCGAATGGTGATCACAAGATACATATTTGAAAATAAGATCCTAGCATTTTGCAATACCAATTAAGAAAGCGCGAAGTCAAGTGCGATGTGACATATATCATCAGAGACTATCTAAGCGGCGAATGATTTCCAAAATTTCATGCAATCGACTTTTGTCAAGGAGTCAAAAGAAAATATCACATGAATAAGAGGGGCACCAGAGAATACATCACAAGCAAACACAACAGCAATGAAAATATGAAAGTATGACTAGAAAACTACTTTTAATCATTTACAGTCCAACTTCAATTTCAAATCATCACAAAACTTTTTGATTTCTATTTATGACACCGAATTAATATCTTATTTACAGCTAACTTGATCTCCTATAGTTTTCACATTTTCATCTGATTCTGAAAGGCAATTTTTCAGTAGCTTGGCCACACGAGATGTGATATCGTATATCATATGAGTTTAGTGCGTTTTCTCTGTCTCCCAGGCAATAGATGCTTGTAAATAAAAAAATGCATGTAGCGTTTCGCTTTTGATTTATTTGCTCAATCTGGAATTGATGATTATATACAAAAATTTATCTGATAGGCCAAAACATACTTGACCAAGTAGGTAACTGAAAACAAATAATTCACAATTGGAAAATGCTTGAACACAAAAACTCATGTACGTAAACAAATTCTACCATCTCACGGTCATCAAAGTTCATTTCCTTTGATTTTTTTTCATTCCTTTCATTTTCTTCTCTTCACAAAGTTTTTTGTGTCGAGTAGGCAGTTTCTCGAGATTGCCTCAGGTTGAAATTCAAATGCATCAGTTGTATCAAATGCATCTCCGAAATCTGCTATAACAGGAAGATTCTTCATATACAGTAGGTACTCTAAGAGTCAGAAAAATAAATCGAATATTTGACAAAGTTAATTGCTTAAGACTGGAGGACACCACTTAATTAAAATTGTTCTGCAATGCATCCATTCCTAAATAGAGCAAAAAGTATACATGTAACAAATAATATACAATTAATTAGAAAATAATTATTTCCTTGGTAAATGATAGCTCAAGACAAGACATGAAAGTGAATATAACTCTGTCATTCAACAGGCAAAGAGAAATATTATTGAATTCTTACATAACTACGGTGAAGATCCCAACATTTTTGAAAGCTATTTTGAAAGGTGTGAAACAACAGTCTGTTCACATTATTGTCTTACTAGAAATGGTCTTATTGGAAACGGTCAGCTTGTGAACCGATTGATTTAGTCTAAATACAGGCTATCTGAAGTCTACGTGCAACTTGTCACCCAATCGACCAATGACAAAATGCTCATCATGCCTCTCCTTAGAATACTGACTTTCAGCCATGAATTAGCGTTTCTTTGTTTACAATTTGCAACAAAAATACTCTATAAACCAAAAATCGCAGATGAACTTTTTCTTAATCATATAAATGTAATTATAATATCATTGTAATAAAATGTACAGTATATTAATCGTTAATTTACGGTATGCAATATTCACGGTATACAATATGTAGTGTCTATACACATTGATGAGCTGTATATTAGAACTGTACTATAGGCTTATTGCATGGTACATGGTGTAGAGCTGATGCAATCACTCAATCACTTTATATGATGCAATCACTTAATTTTGGCAGTGCACACGAGTAAACCAGCATACACGGATGAGTTACACTATTGCTTTACATTATTATGAGTTACACTATTAATTATGAACAAATAAAGCAAAAACTCAAAAAAGTCTCAAAGTAAAGGTAAATTCTCGACGATAGCTGACATGTGTAAGGTACAAGTGAATGCAGACGTCTTGAGGTGACAAACACGGCAGTATAAAGCGACCAGACCGATCAGAAACTTCAGGTATACTACCATGGAGAATGTGTGGTTTCTGTCTATGGCAGATGCGTGAAGTAATCGAAGTGCTGCATCCTCACGCCGACGCACCAGTGTTTGACATTTGTTGCATGTACAACCAAAGAGCATGCGTGCTCAATTTTGAAAACGTTCTAGTAGCAACTCTAGATGTAGCTAAGGTAATATAACTAAAGCACAGGAGGCATATTCAAACAGGGAACGAACAAGCGCTTGATATGTAATTATAATTGTCAATTTTTTGTCATGGACGTTGGAGACACGAGAGGCTTGAGAATTCTCAAATCCATACAACCTTTGACCGGCAGTTTTGATCAGTATCCGCATGATTGTTCCATGCAAATGAAACGCAAGATTCGCAACTCACTTCTCCAACATCTAGAAGTGTCTGAGACTGATACTCAATGCATTTTCTGTAGAGCAGAGAGATGCATTTACTTCAATTTAACAAAAGTCCATAAGCTAGAGACCAGGCAGAAATGCTCTCATGCTCATAGAGTGCTTGATATGTCCCCTTTTCTCGAATGATTGGGAAGTGACGTCATCAATGCACTTAATCATTGAATTGCTTGCGATTACATGTCTCAGTGTAGCAACAACCATGGACAGCTAGTTATTCTAGCTGAGTATAGTATAGTGATAGTATTCTAGCTGTCCTCGCAACAACGTATTGTTGAGAACTAAACAGGGACCCGTGCGGAACGCCTGAAAGGACAGTAGTAGAACTAATAAAATCTCCTCACTGCTTGCGTGCGACTATTCAAATAACTTTTAACAAGCATGACAAAACCCCGCGGAACATCTATTCCAGTATAGTTTTGAACACTAATATCATGCCATATCATGCCTCAGTTTGTCAAGCGCCTTAAAATCATTGACTTTCCGACCATCACCAGAATTCCTGTAAAAGCACAGTTGTATCGTCTAGAATCCTGATAAGTGCCACCGTTGTAGATGAGCCAGGACGTCCATCAAATTGGTCCATACCAAATGACTGCATTATGCTCTTTGATTGAACCTCGTAAAGTAAACATTCCAGCAATCTACCGGGTAATGGAAATAAAGGAATGGATCTGATGTTATCCAAATAGGATTTACGAGACTTAAGAATTGGAGATGCATTATGACTGAATTTCCACTTTGATGGAAAATCTTTGATGCACATATGCAAAATGTGACACTCACACAACTGACCGGAGATGACTGAGACAGCGGCCTTTAGCGGTCATCGTAGGAAACAATCGACGTTCCACATCGATCGAGTGGGGAAAAACAGAATCCGTCACATCGTCACATGAAACAAAGTTGGCGGCAGTGCTTGATACAAACATTTCTCGCAGAGCTTTATTGATGACCTCAGCTGATGACAGCGGACCATCGTGTTGAATATAAGATAGGCGTGGAAGGATAAGTTGACTTTGTAGCGCGAATACTGTCAACCACTTGCCACATCCTTTTCGAACTATCTTGCGCACGGTAACTCCACTTTACTTTTGCCGTCTTTATTACTTCTTGAATCTTACGTTTCCAATGAATGCAAATTGATTAAGTTGAATGATTGATTTGAGTTAATTTCCTTTTGATGCATAAATTATTTTCAAAATTGAAGTCTTTTTGAAAAATAAAAAAATTCTTCAAGTGCAATTTTCGGGCGTTCTAGGGATCGTGCGAAGTCGGGAGAGGTTCCATTAGAAGCGTATTGATCTCCTCTTTTATCTGGTTACAAACTTTTGCCGCTTTGAGGTCAACATTGCTGCACAATGTTGACCCAAAATATGTGGGTCAAAATGTCCTCAAGAGAGTTCAATATGCATGAAAGGGTTAACTGTTTTTGAATTCCATTGAGGCCTAAACATAAAAGCATGCAATGCTTATCTTGCAGAAAAACGAAAGCGGCGCTTTGAGTGAAATTAACTTAATTTGTTAATTGGAATTAACTTATGTGAGAGATGCATTTGGCTAAGCATGCAGTCAACTAATAGTCCGGCTTTACAATGAGCCTAATGTGTGAAGTCGAGCTTTGGCTTGGCAGCATTCCTCTACTATTTTCCTAATAACAGTTCTTTCTATGTAGCATGCAAAATGACATTATAAAATTAATAAAAAGATTAAACATGGAGAGACGCATTATTATAGCAAAATTGGAATCCTTATATTATTTAAGACAACTTCTTATTCCTGCACAATTAATAAGTAGTGCAATTAAGACTAATAATTGATAATAGCAGCAAGAAATGTGGTGAGTGTGGTCGAAGAAATGAAGAGATGCATGGGTCCACGACTCATCAAATAACCGTCAACTGTCGAGTAGCTGCACATGAAGTAGACTATTTGGAATCGTCCAGGGCATCACTATTATGAACACAAGAACTCGTGCATCTGTCTTCAATCCAAAAAGTTTCGATTTCAAAATGTGTTTGGAGCTGTGCGTCTGTTAGGTTACATGAGGCACTTTCGCGAGTAAGCCACACCGCAACGAATGCTGTATTTTACTGGTCAATTTGGAAGCCTCTCATCACTGAAGAAACTACCTTAACGCATGCTAACCAATAAGCTACTATCATTACTAAAATTATTTCATCGCAATATTAGCCTAATTAGAATGCCCCGAATGCTTACATAGCCTAGAAAGAGTAAAGGTAAATGCAATAATATTGGCTAGCGTGTCCATTTCAGTAAGCATCCTATAGCATGTAATCATCCAAAGGTGATTTTCAAACAGAGTGGATAATCCTTAATTGGGCGAATAAGCTTATGCTTGCAAGCTTCGATGCGAGGGGGACAGGTGAACTCCAGGAATTCAATGCGTGTGATTCTGAATTACGCAGACTTCTTCATGGGTAAAGGTATTCCAAAAAATCTTTTGTTAGGCCTAGAACTTTTGCCAGTTCTATTCTTTTCCTATAGGCCCACCCCAGTAAACATTGTGACGTCATTGCGACGTCCCATTGACGTCATCATGCGTCTGAGACGTCTATGACCAGAACGGGATGTCGCAGTGACCTCCCATCAAAGACGTCAGAATGACCGCCTGTATATGACGTCACTGTGACATCCAAAGTGTGACCACAAACATGATCAATAAGCCACAACCACGATGAGTCATGAAATTATAACGTTTACGCTATGATGAATAAATTCCACTTAATTTCACTAAGTTTTGGGACTGACTTTTTTAATTTCCATTCTCGAACTCTCGCTCTCTCACTCACTTTATCTCTCTCCTCGCTTTTCTTGATACTTTTTCTTCTGATAATGATTCTCTGTCATAGCATTAGATCTCATTCATAATTTCTCTTCTTCTTCCTCTTCTCTTTCTCCCAATTTCTATTAATCTCTCAACTTAATTCTTTTCTTCCTCATCTTCTATTTCTCCCCACTTCTCTTCATTTTCTTCTCTTGTTCCAATTCATCATTTCTCTTCTTCTTCAATATCTCTTCTCCCTTCTCTTTTTCCTCCTCTCCTTTCTCTTGATTTCTCATTCTTCCTCCTCTACTCTGTCTCCTCATTTCTCTCATTTATCTTCCTTTTATTCTTCTGTTTCCTTATCAGCTCTTCTTTTTCTTCTTCTATTTATTATTCTCCCATCAATCTGTTTTCTGCCTTGTTTTTTATCTAAAATCGATGTATCTTCGATAACAACATAATGTAAAAATTCATCACTAATTTCTACCCATGCATTTCTTATTACTAGGATTCATGTTTATCGCATGGCATTTGATGAATCCCAATATTGCGATTGCAGTTGGAATAGAATACAATTGCAATACTTCAATATCATAATTCAACGGATCTCTTTTTCGGATTCATTCGTGCCCGTACTCGATGCATGGAATGAGTCTGTCTTTCGATGATTTAAAAGCATCCCAGCGTCGGCGGTCACGTCATTAGGTGCAGCCCTCGTATTTCATTTCTGAATAGAGGAGAACTGCGCACAGATTATTTCCCTACTACCGCCTGGGCGAATGACCTTCAATCAACACGTCACTATCGATAATCACATGACAGCGAGAGGAAACGTACAAGCAGTCCTTCATTTCATTCATGTTACTCGCACTGCGCATCGAACGTGATTCATGTTTTGCGATACGGTTTAGTGGGAAGTCTACGACTTAGACCAAACTTTCTTAAACGACGCCTCGAGCACCTTTCCTTTCGACATTTGGAGGAACTTAAATCCACCACCCATATTCGACCTCCACAATCAATTCACAGATCATTTATTTCTATTTTCAAGTTGCAGACCAGCAGTTGACGACTAAGCTTTTGCCTTTATCATCTTACAAAACATCTTGCGATTTGGTTCACCTCATATTTAGTGACTTGACTTTATCTCCTACATTAGTCGCTGAAAACCAAGGCTTCGAATTTCATCTCGTGATCTCTGACAAGAAAATAGTCTAATGCAGTACAACAAAATGTTTTCGATGATTGATATCATCAATTGCCGGAGTTTTCAGGTGAGATGTCTACTCTTTTCACTTCTTATTAAGTTTAAGTGAATTAACTACGCACTGGATTAGTTATAAGTCTATTTTCACGAAATTATTATAAATGTTGAAGCTAATTCATGAAATCGCAAAAATAAAAGAAAAAATATTTTAATTGTCTATAAAACATGGCATCATCTGATATCAATTAATTTGTTTCAAATTTCGTGGCTCTCGAATTGGAATCAGATTAGTTCCTCCCGCCGAAGATAATTTACCATAATTAGAGGCTTTACATACATTTTGCCATGCTTAAAAAGGAACGCTGCTATTCGAACATTTTCATCTTCCTGTTATTGAACTGTTGTGTGATCATCAATATAATACTTAAAGTTTTCTGCAAAATACTGAAGTTTGTACCATAGGATTATAAATGACAATGCATAGGCAACCATTTTGACGATCAAAATGTTGTGATTGTGCATTGATTTTTTTACGTAAGTGAATAATTTAAATGTACTGTAACAATGTAATAATGTAAGGTACAGGTATCTAAGCTTATTAAGCAAATCTAGATAATGATTATGATTCTACTGTATATTTGAATAATTGGACGATTGTACGTCACACATATCAGTTTGCAATCTCGTAATGCGTGCACATACATAAGTTTTGTTGAATAATATTCAAATAAGCTTATTTTGTTGAAAGTTATCAATTATTGCGAAAATGAATGAATAAATAATTTGCTTTTCTCATGAATGTATTGGATGCAATGTATTTTTTGCTAGCCTGGATTTTTATGAAATGGTTGCAAACATGACAATATTATAATTTGCATATTTGTAAGGTTAGGAACACATTCTGGGCTACATAAAATAGGCCTGTATTCGATTTAATTATAATAAAACGTTATGTTTGTATTATGTTGTAAATAGAACAAAACGTTTATTATTTGATGATAATTATGATGTCTAAAAAATGATTACCCTTTACTCAGTTTATAACTAAAGCCACTAAATTCATTTTGATAAAATTAAAAACTAATTCTTGCACAATGCATTTCGTCCATTCTTATTCAAGTGCAAACATGCAGGATTGAATATAAAATACAAAATCTGAAATCATACTTCTACAGCAATGAATCTATGAACAAAAGGATTGTTCATAGATATACTACTGCAGAAGAATGCTTATATGATTCTAGATTTTGTATTTTATATTCAGTCCACGTTTATACTTAAATAAGATTGGGCGAAAGACATTGTGCAAGAATTAGTTTTTAATTTTATCAAAATAAATCTAGTGGCTTTTTTTTATTTATTGATAATTATGATGATTAATTTTATCATGATTGTGCAATTAATTGTGTGTAAATAAATTAGCCTATAGCCGGAAGATGATGGTCGCTTGTCCCGCATTTGCTTGAAAACAGAGGAAATACTATCTAAACAAGGAATTCTCTCATCATATGAATGTCAAATTTTATTGGGTTGTACAGTATTAATGCAAAATCATGTTAAAATTCATGATCTAATTTTACAGGCGATAAATATCCGAAGATGGTCAAAAATCAAAAATATATCAAAAATTGTGTCCCTGTCCAGATGCAGAGCATTGCATGCATTCAAAATATAATGACAATGTGAATTTTAAAATGTATGTTTTTCTAAATTTTAGTTTCTAATTATGTCTTCAATTTATAATTTAGCTTCGATAGCCTCTAGATTTTAGGCAACAAGCATGAAGAAACTTTTATTTTGGATCAGTTGTGCCTCATGTCAATGAAAGAAATTTTATATTTTACGAACTATACAGAATTATATATTGTTCATATTCAATGTAGGCCCTATATGCCCACATGTCGAAGCATCTTCTCTACGGTGACTCAAATTCAATAGGCATGCATTTCGATACCTCTGATGAGCAATTTCATCATATTAGATATTGATATTCTAATATAGTGATTTTTCTTTTGAGCGTTGTATATGTATGCATGTGTATGTAATTTTTGTGATCTAATGAAAATTTTGCTGTTTCTTGCTTCAGGTACGTCGTGCTTACAAAAGGTCAATGGAATATCGAAGAAGGATCCGTGATTTATCAGCGTCTGCTTTTGTCTCAAGTGGAACGTGTATGCAAACAGAAATACTTAGATAATTTGCGAAAATATAATTATACACAGATGATTCCAATGTTTTCGCTATCTTCATAATTGGGTAAATGATTGAAACTAGTTTTAAGTATGGTAATGGGATGTCTGTCACGATGTCAAGTGACTCATTAGGACGTCTCGTAGGAGCACTTTGAAGACGTACGTTGGATGTCCCGGCGGGATGTCATACTGACGTCCTGTGATGCTTCCGCTGTGACGTCTTTTTTACTGTCAAATAAGACGTACGTGGGCCATCCTGGAATGACGTCGTCATGACATCCCGCTGACGTCACATGTTTACTGGGACCTTTCTTTCTACGCCGATTGTTATTTTCCATAGACTTTACAATCTTTTGTTGGAAATAAATATTCGCAAAAATGAAATCAGTTGAGCCAGCGTGATTTTGCTCCGAGGGAGGTTGATGAGGAACCTGCTTTTGAGAGCAGGTGTAATTTCTCAGGCACCGACTACGAATTCATGAAATATGATTACGCATTGGAACTCTAAATTTAAAGAATTTTCAGTTGTTACCGGTTGCAGGCCTATTCTGCAGTTTATTAACAATAGTGCTTGCATTCGATTTATTTTCTAGCTTCTTAATTATTGAAGTCCAAACGCTCAAATTAAATTCTCTCTTCAATCGTAGATCAAACAAAACTTAAAAAATGTGTTATCAACTCTGAGACTTTTTATTTCTATATCAGAAATGAATTACACGCATCAAACCGAATTTCACACTAAAAAATCTCTATCAATAACATACTTTTGACGAAGACGAACACTAATCTCCACTATATAGAGCGATCCAAACTGCACCGAATTCCAATCAAATGATTAGAAACAAAAGCCTGCTTTCTTCAGAAATTCAAATTGCATGATAAAGACGCAAGATAACCGACAAGTCATCAATGAAAAATTGTAGATATTTGACTCCATCATCAGTCTACAAGATTTGTCTTGAGATAAATTAAGAACAAGGTGGCCTTATGCGGACGATTGTAATTTTTTTACAAGAAGACTACATTTACAACATAGAAGAAATATTTTGTACAACATGCTAACACTGAGAATGTAATGCAATCATTTGATATCATTTGAAAATGCACTTTGTTTAGGTAAATGATCTCAAATGATGTCACGAAACAAGGATATAACACTGTACAACTGGCATTGTTGAATACATACATTAAAAAAATGAAATAGAAAGATATTTTCATGGTGATAAAACATGCACATGCTCGCTCCATCGCGTGCTTCACTACAGAATCGACACTCAATCAAGATGACTGAGATATTTTTACGTCAGCGTCTCGAGGTTCGTCTGTAGTAATTGTGGACATGAGCTCACTTCCAGATTTGGTGTCATCATCTGCAAAGATAAAAAACATTCGTTTAAGGGCATGAATAGGACTTATCATGAAACAAGATCAAAGATTTTACTTTTGGCAACTTTGAAGCTCTGTTCTACATCTCATCTTTATCATTGTAAATTTGACGCTTTACGGATGCTATCAACAAGCAATACGATGTCGACATAACATCACGAAAATTGTGACAAGTTGAAGATTACAACTGCTGATAAAACTAGTGCCTCAGACAATGAGACTCTAATTCAAATTGTATATCTAAAATTTTCATTTCGACCCGAACACAAAACTGATTAGAAACCCAATGAAGTGCTGGAACGATTAATGGGCGAGCAAAATTTGAGGCCATTGTTAAGTTACTTTTCTCTCAGCAATCTCTCACTAGCATTGTCAACATATAATGAAGAAAATACAAAGTTATGTGAGGATTACTATGACTATAGGCCTTTCAGTGGTTCACATCAGTGGAACACATCAGATTAAGGAGTAGCAAGCCTGTAGAAATTCGTATCAATACACAACACTTTCACATGCGACCAATCTCTTAGTCGTTATGGAGTAAATCAAACTCTCAGATGCAATTATGGGACTCGAATTTGAGCTACATATTTCACTTTTGATCAAATCATCAGTTGACTTAAAATAAATAAAAACAAAACCACTCGTTATTGCAGCGATACTAAGGATATGTTGATCAGTAAAGTTGTTTGATTATCAATCAAATTAAGACACGACACGGTCAAAAAAATTCGAAGGATCCAGGAAACGGAAGACACCAAAGTTAAACAATTACCCTAGTGGAGAATCTTGTAAATAATTAGGTAATTAAAAGTCATGAACGAATGAATATAAATTAATACTAACAACATAGAGTAACCTACTCCAGTATAGAGTAGGGACTGAAATACGTATAAAGGCTAGTCTACTCAACTGAAGACGGTAAGGGAAATAAATTAATACTTATAAACGATTTAATTTTTATCAAATATGAACTGTAACAAGAGTTCGTCATGGACCTGACGAGAAGCTAACTAAAAATAACAAAGGTGAAAATTAGAAACCTAAAAAACCAAAATTAAGTTTGCCATGTATGGAGTCATCAGGGAGGAACCATGTGGCTACATGAAGCAAGGTTTCGGCCCCTAACCTCCAACCTTTACCACATGGCGGGGCCAGGCCAACCAAATCGAATGTACGATATGGAAGGTCTCTCCAAACCTGAGGAAACATAGCAGAACCAAACCGAAAATAAACTTTTTAATATATTAGGACAAAAGGACGCACTTGAAACTAGAAGAGGTTATCTTAGCCCAACATGCCAATGATGGATGGTATCTGGCGGGGCGAAAAACAACCAAACTTAACAACGAGGAACCTATTCTTGGAGAAGGACTTAATGCAAGAATTAACCAGCAAATTATTCTTATAACCCCGTCCTTATCCGCCTAATAGGCGCCCATTAATTTTGCCATGAGTGGATGCAAGCAACAAGTAAGGAGTTGGATTACATACTCTTATCCATTTCAGCAGCACATGAGTGTCGACAGACTTTCGGATCTCATTTCCAGGCGTATAAATTTTGCCTTACTGCTTACTGATATCACAGTCAAATATTTCACAACCTGTTGTATACTGAATGCTCTTTTCTATTTGGTATGGTACTGAGGCAATCATCGATGTTTACGCCATCCAATTCCAAGGTGTACGTGTATATTGCAACACTAGTCATATTCGCAGATCAACTGCATGTTAAATGCATAGCATAATTGTTGCCTCACATTTGAAAAAATAACATTGACTTTTCACGTGTAAATCTAGTTAGAGGGCGTTTCCATTTTAAATGTTACGATTTTGAACAAAATGTGTCTTTTAACTGTAACTTCTTAACTATCCCACCGATTTCTTAATTCTTTTTTTTAGAACGATCGTCTAAACATAAGTAATCATGCACTAGTATCAGTTATTACGTATTACTGTCGTAAGTTACTTTTTTTGAGTGATTTAACTCTAAAAATGTAGAAAATCAATGTCCAAATTCTGAGTATTTCCACTTCAAGGGATTTTTGTCATGATTTGAATTCTCTGCAAATAATGATCTAACTTGAGTTTGAATATGTCTATTCTCACATTCCACCGAAAAATTAATGATATGTTAAAAAATTCGACTGAAAGTATGAGCTTTAAAATGTCATACCACAACGGCGTGATTCGATCGCCAGTGAAAATGTGATTCGATCGCTATAATTAAAAAATATATGTTACGTTTTTTTGCGATTTCAATGCTCAAATCACTTGACCGGAACTATATCTATGATAATTGGAGCATATACGCCCTTTGTTATGTGATCACACAAAATTTAGGAGGGATCTTGAAAAAGTGATAAATATTGCATACCACAAATGTGAATCGATCGACACACAAATTGATTTCGTGAATTGTAGTTTATGCTTTCTTGTGCAATCATGTTTTTATGGACCTATATGTCTCAGTAGATTAATTCTAGACATTTTGTAGTTAATATAAAGGGTTTATATCATCTGCAGGCACCTTGATAAGACAAATAATGGGTCGAACGAATCACATTTCATCGGTGTGATTCGATCGTCACTTAAAGTGTGAATCGATCGTCACTTTAAGTGTAATTCGATCGCTGCAATAATAAATTTCATTCCAATGTATTTTATTCATGTAAGTGATGAAATCGATTAATGAAAACTGTATTCATCATCTGTCATAAATACGATAACATTATATCTTATTTGTACCGTAGTCGTTATGGGAGTGGTCAATCGAATTGCATACTGTAAAACTAATGTGATTCGATCGACAATGAGGGCAAGCTGATTAAGTGGTTCGCAGTTCACACATTCAATATTGTTTCGGTGTTCATAAATTATCTTATTAATTATAGGACACTTCAGTTCTACATATCTTTGATGTGCTTGACACAAACATTTTAAAGATAATTAGATCCCATTGCATGGTATCTGAGTGATTCGATTGTTACATTCAGCTAGGTTCAA
This sequence comes from Prostheceraeus crozeri, assembly GCA_907163375.1. NCBI lineage: Eukaryota > Metazoa > Platyhelminthes > Polycladida > Euryleptidae > Prostheceraeus > Prostheceraeus crozeri. The sequence goes on from CAJQUW010014960.1 coordinate 60,489, forward strand.
TTCCTACATTTCTCTGAACTATGTCTCAACAATGTTGCGAGTTCGACGATATTAGTTCTTGGAAATGTTACGCTACTATTTTTAGAAATGACGCGTGAAATGGGATGATGAATCACTGTATTTCATGATGATGTACACACACAATAGCAGACCCAGCGCAAGCAATAAGATATTAGCTACATGATTTCCGGGAAATGCGACTACTTAACGAGTCTAACGACCAATTAGCATCGATGTTGCCATTGACGAACACGGAAAACTCTTAGTATATCATATCTAATCAACAGAAGCCACAGCGCGACACACTCAGCTCCATGGTCGCAACTTACAACAGACAAGAGTAACTAGAATAAATTATTAACTATTACAGATTGCGAGCATGGCAAAAATCAACAAAAAACAAAAGGATCGAGAATACAGACAGAAAAGCGAAAGACAGGTGGTGACGACTACGTGAAACACAAACGCGAAATTGATCTGAGGAGTAAAAGAAAAAGATATGCCGAAATGACGAGGCGAGACAAGAAACAAAAAAAGCAAGAACACGCTGATTACATGCGCAAGTATCGCCAGCGAAAGAAAGAGAAACACGAGGAGTCCAATATTCCCGATCATCAGTACAACGTACATCAACAGCAGTCCAATGTTCCCGATCATCCGTACAACGTTCAACAACAGCAGTCCAATGTGCACGATCATCCGTACAACGTTCAGCAACAGCAGTCCAATGTTCCCGATCATCAGTACAACGTTCAGCATCAGCAGTTCAACGCTCGACAGCTGCTTGATGCCTCTCAGCAGAAACTGATGGTTGCACAGCACAAACTTGAAGATGTGCTGCATAGGCTTGGAGACGACCAACTACCTCTTGAAGAAGCACAGTCTCTGCTTCAATGCGTGAAACAACAACTGGAAGATGCTCATTTATAGTTAAGTACACTACAACAGCGTATGGATCCAAATGGCAAAGCTGCAAGAAGAGAAGCTACCAATAAGAAAAGGCTACTGTCTTCACATAAGAACGCATCAAGAAGTTGCAACGCGAAGTATGGATGCTGAGAAAACGGAATCAGCGGAAATTGATGTTACCTTCGACGAATAGACAAACGACCTGTGACTCACCAACTAAGGTTAAAGTGACAAGAATTATGAGATCCCCTTTACTAACAAGAAGAGCACTGGAAACTCACTGCAGCCTCCTTGATGACATTAACAGGGTGGCGAACGATCAGTCTAAGTGTTTTCGCATGACTTTTGCAGGTCCTCAGAAAATTTCGCAGGTAGCATTTTTGTAAGCCATATTCTAATTTATCCGGAGAAAAATGAAGATTTTACATACCAATATTATCATAATCGTCAGCCATTCCATAATTTCATTAACAACTGAATTTAAAACATATCTGGAATTGTTTTGTTTTGAATTATTGTCTTCATACGAAAGTGACTAGATTACCAGTTAATTTGAATCGAATGCCATTAACGAATTAGACCTAAGGTGTAGAAAAGCATAGGCATATCACATAAAAATGTAGGTTACTCCTTTATAAACATTTATCTGTAAGCCTAATAGCCCATAACATGTAAAATTAAGGATTGGCGAATTAATTTGCTGTTTTAATTTAACAGTAAATACGGGAAGTCAGTTTTCATGCATATGCCAACTAAATCATATTATCGACTAAATTTCAGCGTAAAAGTGCACTTTAGCAGACCGCAACCACATGGTATGATTGTTATCATTCATGCATTTAAGTGATATAAAAATGCGCTCTAAACAAAACTGCGTGTTGCTGTTATTTGTGTATCTTGTGTTAGTGATTGCACATATGTTATGAAGTCTAAAAAAGTAATCTATATAAGCATAAGTATAATATTAGAGATAAAAAGTGCAGCGAAGTATAAATGCCATTAAAAATTAAGATAAACATAAACCCGTACAAGACACATATAAAACAAATACGCTTGTGTTTTCCATTTGACTGTTTCATCTATTTCGCATCTATCCGTCACATACATGTCCTACAGTTCATTCCGAACATTACGTTTAAAATCAATATTTAAATTAACATTGCGATAAAAAACAATCTTCAATTTCCCAGATAAAATTTCTATTTAGGGTTGTAGAAAACAATGCCATTACGGTTGATTAAACAGTAAATTCGAATTATAAAAACGCATTGCATAACGAAAAGTCCACCACGAATCTGATTAGTAAGGAATGTGAAGAAGCAAATGTTAGTTCTAGAAGATGTGACAATATCACTAAAAGTCGGGAGTGTACATTTTTCCGTACGAAGGCGCTGCATAACCGATCTACAAAGCAAAAAATAGCTTGGTTAAATGCAAAATTGTATGTGTATCTAGATTAATATTTTAGATAGGTACCTTAACGGCTTTTCAATGAATAAATTTCATCTTCTATAGCATTCAGCTGTGACCGTAACTTCTTGCACTCGGACTCTTTCTCCTTCAGTTCACTTGCTTTTCGTTTTCTTTCGATAGCCTTCTGTTTATCTGCATCACACTTTGTTTGCTTCAACTCTTTCGCCAATTTATATCTCGCATGGGCGTTTCTCGCCGAGAGAATCATTTCTTTGCTTACATTGTACGTTTGTTTGAGATCATCTGTAATTCAAAAAAGACTGATAAATGGGCGTGTGGTTTTTAAAGTAATACTTTATTATTCTTACCACTGCCGCGTAAACGGATGTAATCTTTGCACAATCGTTGGGCAATCAATGACTCCTCCTCTTGGTTCTCAATCAGAAGTTGACGATTGAAGGAAAACCCATGCTCAACTGATGCTTGACCATGCGACAAACACAACAACATCTTAATGAATTTCTGCAGGTCTTTTTTGTCGGGAGAATTGAATACAAATGTGTGAAAGAAAACATCAAGTCTTTAGGAGCATCAACGCAATAAGAACAACACAGACAGCAGGGGCGGCTACGGTTCGAATGGGGGCAGCACATGCTCAGTGCTCTTACAGACGATTTTCTTATTTTTCGGGCATCAGATATCTTTTCGGCCATACTCACCGTGATGTGATTTTGGCCTAGTTTTCCGGACGCAAACATTGCAAACACGCAATGTACGAGTAATTATCACAAGAACACTTTCATCTTAAACCCTGGGATGAAATTATGGGGCCTTGAGATTATTGGAACCTTGCAGTAGGCAGTAGGAACAATTACGAAAGTTTAGTGCACTCGTATTCAGTAGAAACCGCTTTTAACGACATCTTTGTGACCGGTAGAAACTTCAATTACATGTATAGCCGAAGAAAATATATGCACCTTGTACATGTAGTATGAAATATTGCAACGGGTCTAGCCGTTAAGTGTAATTGCAACTGTATAAGAAAATGGTTTAAGAAATTGCAAGGTATAAGAAATTGGTCATTAGAAATGGTTTCTACTGCACAATGCCGTGCAGTATTCATATAGGTTTCATATAGGTTCATATATGTTTATGATACCAGCGAGAATGATAATATGCAGTGTGCACATGGTGCATAATATTATTGTATGTATTAGAGCAAGAATGTATTTGGGTCCTTTAAGGTTTAGCCAATCTGAAATTACATCATAGATTCAGAATATATGAGACAAAGAGATGAAATACACAAATAACCATTCATTGACAACTTTAAAGAAGTGATTTTCTGTTGTAGAGATTTCAGTTATAATAAATGAAAGCAGCATTTCTCCTTCTGATAGTCCGGTAACGCTTGACATTTGGTTTAACATTCACAGCCTCTTTTTACTTGTATCTTCTGAATTGAATTTTAAAATGGATATATTTTGCAGGATTTTCAATGCCATTTATTGATATTCCAGGTTTTATACGATTTCCCAGGTCCTTTTTTTTAATTTCCTGGTGTTACAGGTTGCGTCGTCACCCTGGTTATTACTGATTGCAAATGAATAAAGTAATAAGTAATTAATGACGACAGATTATACTTTACACAAGTAAGTAAATAACAAACACATGTAGGTTTTACACGTAGACCTGTTTGTTTTTTATCATCAGTATTTTAAGCCCACATTTGTCAATTAGGGAAAATATGACCAAATCAATTTTCGGACATTTCCCATGAAAATTCTCGGACTTTGTCTTCATTTTTCGGGCATTCGGGAGTAGTATAATAGCTTTCGGGCATTTCGGGCGCGTGTAGGAGTACTGATACTGTAATGCTGTAATAGTTGTGGAACTTGGGCGTCTTAGGGCGACCATGGCTCTACAGGGGGCGGCTATAGTTCGAATAAGGCCGACACAGACCCAACAGGAGGGGCACTTGGCCGTAGTAGAAGCATCCATGGTTCGAATGAAGCGGTACTTGGGCGGCCATCGTTCGAATGGGAAGTAGATTGGTAAAAAATGCAACGACGAAAATGTCGACGCCTATCACTCGCTCGAACATACTAATCAAAAGTTAAAATGAGATTTGATCGACTTTTAGCGATAAACGTGTGAAGATGACTCAAAATAAGAGACAAACTCACGATGATCTTCCATAGCAATAAGATGAGCCTTGAAGTTCCTCCAAAAAACCATCAATCCATTATATTACGTTTGCAAAAGTTAGAGAAGCTAAAAACAGGTCGAAAGAAGTTAAAGATAAAGTATGCTGTTGCTGTCATGTTGAATGAGAGAAAAAGCAGATGATGGAACAAAAATCGAACTGTGTGACCTTGTTGTTGCGAATTATGCGTTGGTGCGAATTTGTGCTACAATAGTACTCTGATAAAGCTATGAATACACGTTTATTAAACGTAGTTACCACAAAAATACATGTACGAGTATATTCTATTAGTCTTGGGTCAGTTTGTTTACAAATGATACCCATATTTTAAAAGATGTCCATATCACCCCGACTGTACTTTTTTTCTCTCAAAAGATAGTACCGGTACTAATTTCAAATGTACGGAAACTATCTTGCATGCTTTTATTTATTCTTTTTGGGATAATATTGAGATGTTAATGGATACCAAAAATGTTTGACATGAATACAAATCATTGCTCTAACTACTCCAGTTCCTGCAAACGAGGTCAGTATACAAGTATACAATGTGTCCATATCACCCCATTTTACCCTATAGCAGAACGAAACTGGTGCAATATGGTTACACCACGGTGACAGTGTAGCATGTATCTATAGTTGCTGTTGCATGCGCTTTGTCTAATTCACTCACATAAACACAACACTTTCATACCGTCTGCCGCTAAAAGCGGCATGTTTACACCGTTGAGTAATATCTCACATCTTCCGATTTATGTAAATAGATAGTCTCAAGAAAAAGAAATTGAAGTCAATTTTACAACAAAGTTTTAGTCGTAAAATTGGCATTCACCACATTTTAGTCGCCTCTTACGACATGCATGCGGATACAGAGGTGTTATTCTTGAATTCCCGACAACCTCACGGGAAAATTTTAGTTCAATGATGTTCAGTCAATGTTATTTGAGAAAACGCAGGTTGAGAACGATTTCCCATGAGTTTTGCATGATTTTTGCATGACTATTAAAATCGCATGAGTTTTGCAGGTTTTGCAGGTCACTCGCCACCCTGATTAAGGGTCAACCCAAAATCAAAAAAACGCTTACACCAACAATGCAGCGTGTTATAGCGAAATACAGACAGAGAGGCACCAAAGAACATCTATCTAAGCATCTTGCGTCTAAGAAAAGTATGTCTGGAGAGAAATCTGCTATCGTCAAACGGAAGACAAAGACAGACGTTGAGGTTATCAGTGACTTTTGCTGCCGCGATGACAATAGTCGTGCAACTGCCGGACGAAAGGAGACTATCACTCGCAAAGGTCAGAAAATGCAGAAGCGATTTCTCAATTTTTCAATCGGAATTCTTCATGAGAAGTTCATAAATGAATTCAACAGCAATATTAGCAGATCAACATTCGCAAAGTACCGACCATTCTACTGCTTGAAACCTGACTTGAAGGACCGCGAGCAATGCTTGTGCATGAAGTGCACTAATATCCAACTTTTGTGCGATGCTTTACTTCATTACAAGGTTGTGAAATCTCGAGATAAAGAAACACTTTTGCAAGCAATTGTCTGCGACCCCAAAAACCTCGCATGTGCAACCCGCGAGTGTGAGTCTTGTCAGGCTAACCTGGCGCATGACGTCGCTGGTGTGACCTGTCAGGTCGTGTGTTATCACCAGTGGTGTAAGGTTGAGGTTAACGGGATGACTTCAACCAAGCTCGAAAGGAAAACTGATAGCCTGCTTGGGTTGGTCACCCTTTTCGAGAGGCAGCTGCAAGAGTTCGCGTTACACTTCTTTACACTCTGCCAGCAATACCGTGAACTTCGTAATGTCCGTTCCCGTCTACAGCCTCGACACCGCCTCATCCAGATGGACTTTTCGCGAAACTTCACAGCTAAGTTTGGTGTTGAGATCCAAGCATCCCACTTTGGATCGCACAATCAGGTAACAATTCATCAGGGCATTTCCTACGGTGTTGATTCTACTATCTCCTTTGCTACTCTGAGTAACGACCAACGAAAGACGTCAGTCGCAGTAGTAGCTCACCTGAACGCAGTTCTGACTGAGTTGCACGGCTCAGAGAAAATTAACCACATCATCCTCTGCACCGACTCCCCGTCCTCGCAATACCGCAATAGATTCTCAATTCATCTAGTTGAGGAACTGTGCCGCCAGAAAGAAATCGAATCCTTTGAGTGGATATTTATGGAGGCGGGCCACGGAAAGAGCGCTGCAGATGGAATCGGAGCAGCCATCAAGCGGAGATGTGATGACTATGTATCGAAAGGTGGTTCCATTCAATGCGCTGGAGACATTCACCAGCTAATGGCAGCGGAATCTTCAATTTGCCTCAGATTGGTAAGTATCTATTCGTGTAACGCTACACTGTACAGTACTAGAAACATTTAATTGCTACGTACTCGTACTCATTTTTGCATATAGGCCTATCTAATTCTTATCAGTAATCACAATAATCTCTACTTAAGTTTATAATCCTTGGTAGCATTGAATCTGGCGGATTAAATCTATCACGATTTTGTCCTTCATATGTCATATTCAAATTTAGTATCATTTATCTTGATATGATGGAATCTAATTTACAACGTAGTTAATTAGGAATAAATTCTCCACGTTAATATTGAAAAAAGTCAACTGATTACAACATAATGTCTTGAGCTGTCTCTTTTCTCTTACAGGTTTCATCCGATGAAATCGCACTTTCGCACATGTTCTCAAAAGCATGCAAATAACTGACATGCCGGGCATATAGAAATGCCACCACATATTTTCCGTCGCAGGGAATCTGCACTACCGCAACTTCGCCTGCCATTGTCGATTCCCTCTTCCCTGTGATTGTTTTAAGCCGCAAGTCGTAAAGCGTGGTAGCTCTGTCGTCGTGACAGCTGATGACTTGTCACCCACAACTGCTGTTGAGAGCTCCACTACTATTTCAATCGGTTGTTTTGTAGTGGTCACTCTTCACAGTGACAAAAACAGAAGCAAAAAATATATTGGCGTGGTTCAGAGGGTTGTTAAGTTGGAATACGAAATCATGTTCTTACGCGAAACTGGTAGTGGAAAATACATCGTGGACGAAAGCGATGTTGTATGGGTCTCGATAGATGATATCAAGAGAGTGAAAAGTGAGCCTACGCTAAATAATCGAGGCCACTACACCTTTCACTGTCAACCGTTTTAGATTTTTTGTTCACCGATAAAGAACATCAAGCATACATACAAAGTGTGATATATGCTTTTGTATTTTCTGAATGTCTGTTTGTTATCCTGTCCTTTTGAAGAAAATATTTGTTCCATACTTGAAGTTTTATTCTTCTGCAGAAGAGATCACTCTTATGATGAAATAGGTATGTGTATATAAGGTCCGGAAGGATGTGGTCGTACTCAAAAGCAATTCGTCTTCAAAAGTGATCCGAGAATGATACGTTTTTCAGCCCTAATAATAAGTTCATCATTAACGCGTAAATCGGTCGTAATTAATTGTGATAAGGGTTCCGTCAAATACTATCGACATAACGTGTGATTCGATCGTACAAAATGTGATTCATTCGACATAACGTGTGATTCGATCGTACAAAATGTGATTCGTTCGACATAACGTGTGATTCGATCGTACAAAATGTGATTTGTTCGACATAACGTGTGATTCGATCGTACGAAATGTGATTCATTCGACATAACGTGTGATTCGATCGTACAAAATGTGATTCATTCGACATAACGTGTGATTCGATCGTACGAAATGTGATTCATTCGACATAACGTGTGATTCGATCGTACAAAATGTGATTCATTCGACATAACGTGTGATTCGATCGTACAAAATGTGATTCGTTCGACATAACGTGTGATTCGATCGTACAAAATGTGATTCATTCGACATAACGTGTGATTCGATCGTACAAAATGTGATTCGTTCGACATAACGTGTGATTCGATCGTACAAAATGTGATTCATTCGACATAACGTGTGATTCGATCGTACAAAATGTGATTCATTCGACATAACGTGTGATTCGATCGTACAAAATGTGATTCATTCGACATAACGTGTGATTCGATCGTACAAAATGTGATTCGTTCGACATAACGTGTGATTCGATCGTACAAAATGTGATTCGTTCGATCGATAATTGATCGATTACTGTTTGATGCACACATTATTTGTGCTTCTTATTGTCATTTTCGTGATCAGCATCAAAAGTTGAACTAGAAATATGGTTTTGGAACTTAATATTGTTTAACTTTATATTTTCCATCAAAATCGTAACATTTAAAATGGAAACGCCCTAGACCTCATTATTCGGTTAAGTAAGACGGACATAGACAATTCCTTGAAATGCTGACATGTGCACCAAAGACTAAAAAAATCATCTACACACCTGAATTTTAATGCTAAATTTTTATCCAAAATACCCTGAATTACAACAAACCAATCAATTTTACTCCATGCGATGTCAACTTTTTGGTTTCCATCATCCTCAACGGCCTTCTACTTTGACATGTGGCAAATAATCTAAAAAAAATGTAAAACATGCTAATGTTTTACATAAGGATGGAAGTAATGCCTAAATCTTTCATGTCAATAAGTACTTCACTTTTCCGGTATTCTTTATCCAGGCCCACAATAGCCCTATAAAGATTTTAGTACAATGCTTAGACTTACAGGTGAATTTTGCAATTGTTCTCGTGAGTAGATCGATCATCACTTACATAACGAAAATTAACTATTCAATCTTATCCTGAAAAAACTTATCGATAAATTTTCTGATACTTTGCAAATAACAAATTATTGCATACACCTAGTAAGTTTATAAGACTAGTTTTCTTTAAAATCAGCTACTAATGGGAGAACTGTCGTTATGCATGTGATGGGAAATGAACTAACTTCATATCATAGACTTATGACATTTAGTCCCATAAGAAAGATCTATTCATTAATGCAAAATGCGCAAATTGCATGGGCCTACCTGCAAATCATTATAAGTGTAGATTAAATCATAAGATGTCTACATTCAATGTCACATGAGCATAGGATCCTTTAGCCTACGTCTACATAATTGAATTGGATCCCTCTGCCTTAATGCCTGAATTCACTCGATCGCATTTTCATTCGTCAAGATTTGAGGCATTGTGTGATTTTCTGCTACTTATAACATTGCTTTAGGGTCTCACTATTACGTATGATAAATTGAATTTGATTTTGAACATATTCTATCAAAAAGACAGCGAGTTAAAACCAGGTAATAACTTTGTGGACACCCTTTATATCAATCATTGAATATATTTGAATTCACTTTTGCATTTTGGAAGTATTTCTCACACGATGATGAAAATCATCCAAGCAGCCATTTATAATAGAATGTATCCTCTGCAGGTACTCGTCTAGTTGGGTTTCGACCCCTAATCTGAACACTCAATCCCAGACGAGCGGGGTTTATGTAATAAAATGAATTAATTGAAATATACATCTTTAAAATAATCAATATCGGCAGAAATATCGACTTTTCCTTTCGACATTGGCCGCTACCCGACAAATTAGAAAAGTTGCCGATTATCGGCACATTTCTAGTACGCAGTCCAATAATAACAATATAAAAAGACAGTATCACACACAACTCAGCCATCCATTCAGCATTATTATCAATATTAACCCGTCATCATTCTTTCAAAATAATGCATCCTACAAATTTGAAAAAAAATCTTAAGATCAGTGATCATCTCTTTGACAGGCCTGTGATTAGCTTATTAGAAAAATTGAGGATTTTTTTTGAAAAATTTGAGGAATGTAAACGGAGCCTAATATAATAATTGCAAGAAAAACTCCAAATTTTTACAGGGATTTTGGGCCAAACTTCATGAAAAAAGTCATGAAGAAGGCAACCCTAGAGTTGACCACACTCCACACACTTTTTGAAGTTATATGTATTACAAAAGGATATTGGCCTGGGGGTCGTAACTAGAAAGTGTCATAAGTGCTAAGTTCTAAGTCATGTAATATATGACAACGATTTAAGACTGTAACTCAAAATTGTGCTAAGTTCTAAGACATAAGTCCTAAGTTCGATAGTCATAAGTTACAATTTATGACAAAGTGTAACTCGAAAATATCTTAAATTATACCTGCATGTGCTAAAAGTCCTAAGTTTACTGAATTTTGTATGAAGGAAAAAGTTGTTTGTTATATTAGCTCAACGCTTTCTATTAACTACAGCATATATAATTCGCAACGTTAACGATATACATAACCACATCTATTAAAGGAACACTTCACAAAGTTGTTGTCTTACAAGTCGCCCTCCTCGATGAGAATCCTCCACAGCGTGGTGCCGCAACTGTATCCGGTCATGACGCTCACGGTCAACAGCCTGTTCATATCCATCTGGTATAGGAAGGTTCCTATCAATTGCAAGATTGTAGAGTACGAAACATGCTATGATCACTTTACAGGCTCTTTTATGATGTAGTTGAATAGAGCCACCACTTCTGTCCAGACAACGAAACCGGGATTTGAGTATTCCGGAAGAACATTCAATCTTGACTCTCGCTCGTTTGATCGCTGTATTCAATCTGCGTTCTATTTGAGTTTCGGTTGGCTCAGGTAGCGGTATGATGAGATACGGTCTAAGTGGATAACCTGAATCTCCCACTATGTAGGCATCTCGAAACTCACCATGAGAGAATCTTTCTTTGAGTGCACATTGTTCCCATATGAAACTGTCATGTGATGAGCCCGGCCAACGAACAGCGATGTTTGTAAATTTCATTTTAGCGTCACAGATTGCCTGAACATTTATGGAGTGAGTTCCCTTTCTGTTCACAAAAACGTCTTCATTCAGGGTTGGATGCCTTATATTGACGTGTGCACATTCTATAACGCCGTATTTTATCTACCGTATAGCCGTATTAGTTGAAATATATGATAGTGTTAGGAACATTGTGTTTTTAATTCATTTTGCAGTTATTCAAGGAAAATTACAGAACACATTGACAAGATAGTACAGGGGGTAGGCAGTACTAAATATTTGTCCTAACTTATGACAATTCCAATGAAAAATTGACTTCTGCCAGTTTTCAGTTACACCGTGTATCCTAAGATAAGAACTATCTTAAGTTTCTAAAATCATAAGTTATGACTTAAGACTTATGACAATTTCCAGTTACACTTTTAGCAACCACTGTCATAACTTAGTATAGTGTTCTAAGTTACACATATGACACTTTTGAGTTACACATATGTATTAACCTAATACTTAGGATAAAACTTAGCACTTATGACACTTTCAAGTTACGACCCCCTGGTCATAATTACTTTCCGCGTTGTTGCGAAATTAATTTGTTACCTCAAGTACTATCTGCTTAGAATGTGTCGAACAGAGGATGTCAGATCAAGCTGCTGACATCGTTGTGCTTCACTCTATCGTCTCCAATTCAATGATGCTTGTCAGATTTGTATACTGAATTTTTTTCAATGTAGGAAATATCCTCAACTACATGCATCTGGGGTTTAGTGACGATTAATTTTTACGGATTATAGACAAATTTGGGAGGAGAGCAACCCGTAGGCATAGAAAGCTTAAAATCGTTGACGGAATGCTTGTGGTTAAAAAAAGTCAGTAATTATTTATTATGAAGGATACGCCACATGTCACACTAATTTATTAATATTACTTTATACTGCACAAGTTTTGGTGGCCCTTGTTTATCTGTTAGCCCTTTGATCATATCGCTCCGACCTACATTTAAATGAACATGAATTCTCTCATACGACACAAAAAACTGCTAGGTGCCAGCTGAGTTGTTGGTCTCATCTAAGCAAAGAGTGAAAGATTATCACCTCTATTCCCATGAAGTTCCGCAGAGATATTGACAACCACATCTTGCAGTAGACCCAGGTTGAAAATCTGCCAACCCAGTACTATGTGGTTTGATGAATGTCTTAATTAATCCAAGTTCGCATACAACGATAAACAATCTGTGCATTACTTTCACACCAAGCTGAGTTCAGCAAATTATGAAAACGATCTATAAGTGGATAACTCATCCAGGATAAATGTCGGTCGTCAGACCCTGAAAAATGTAGCAGCAAACAGACTCATGGAATAGCAGAGCCTCATAAGCTTCCAACCTCCGCACGCTAGTGACCAGGAGGCAGATAGACACTAAATTTGGAGACCATCCGCTTTACCCCGTCGCATGCATTCATGTTCAGCGGAAATAAAATGGAAGAGAATGAGTGAAACAAAAGCTTCAATTGATAAGAGCACTGAAATCCAAGTGGGCTGGGATATCTATACGTTATCATATAATGGATATAGAGGATCGATAGCCTAAAGTTCTTTAAGAAGTACAGGCATGCATTTGGCAGCCATATAGTCGCAGAAACATATAATGAAGGCGGTGAAACCGGTTCAGAAAATTAATGAAAATAATTGAATAAGCATTTTACTGTTGGAATTCTACGCAAAATTATGAAGTTTGAAGAAAAAATTGCTTGTAGTGTTCAATATACAATTTCGGTATACCGATCGCAGTGTTTCACTCATTAAATACGTGAAAGTGTTGCACTAAGGAGTTCGGCAGACAATAACTTCAGACAACTTCTCTGCATAACAAAATAAGTTCGGACGAACCTGAACATTTCCAACACTGTAGCTTCCAGAAATTAAAACGACGTGAAAGAAAATCAAAGTATAAATCATGATTGATTCATGTTTAGCAGTCAGAGTGTAGGATACATGTTATATGATTCTATCTTAGCCTCTTGATTGGAAGTATACAGATAATCACCGTTCGCTAAAAAACAATACATTGTCCGACATTTAGTCTAAAATGTGTCACATTTGAGGAATTTCTATTAGTTTTGCTATATTTGAGGATTTGCGGAGTGGAAAAAATTTTTGAGGAATCTGAGGAATTTGAGGAGCAATCACAGGCCTGCTTTGATGTACTGTGCATTAGCAATCATGCAATCCATGCTTGACATCAACCACACTCGGCACAGACCTGGAACCGGTCTGAAAAATCAGAGACCGGAAATCAAAATTTCAGACCGGACCGGGATGGTCAAAGCTGTATCGGACCGGACGGGACCGGAAATATAATTTTGCTTATTTTGTGCTTCTAATGAGTATTTATTAATTGATTAAGGGCCTATTGATTTATGAAATGATTGAAATAGAGCTCATTTAAACGCATAAATCGTTAGAGATTATATTTAAGTGAGTTTAATAGGACTGAAATTTTTAATCTAATGCGCTTATTCAATTAACATTCACTAACTTTACTAGGCTTATTTTAGATATAGTCCTACTACATAAATAATTTCTCGTAGGATAACAAAAACAAGCATTGTTCAATTTCTTCATTCTCTTTCTGAAGAATTTCTAGTATTACATTAATTTATTTAGGTAAAAAATGATTGTTATATATATATATATGCATAATTGATGTAGGCATGTATGTCGTATCGGTATGGATAAATTCAGATTTACTTAGTTTGAACAGAAGCATTTTTCCTACCCGAAAGCATTAGAATATCACAAAACAATTAAATTAAAGTCTGAAAATCTAACAATGATCTATGAAATTCTATCAAAAGTTTTGACAACAGCACTTTTCTGTAGAAAACGTCAATTGCTTCTTCGAAATTGCGTTATGAGGCATGTCATGTGAGACGGCAAACTTAGGTAACTGACAAAACTTTTAGACCGGACCGGCTCCAGGTCTGACTCGCCACATTAGTTAATTCACCATTCAAAACACGGTTGCGGAATACCATGAACAAATGATTCATTAAATGGAAACATGGATAGTACAAACAGCATTTTCAAGGCTTCTGACTTTTGATAATTGCATGATACAATCCATTAACGCAATATAGCAATTAAAATGAAGGCTCACTACGTGAAAGGCATTACGAATCTTTTTTAATTCCTAGAAATTCGGTTGTCTTACTTTTTACTGGCTAGTAGCTAATGTGGAAGACCTCGATATTGTGTCCGATAACACTATCACGCATTAATTCAGTAATATCACTTGGTTATCCTTTATTCTGTTGATTGATCAAAAGTCATTCACTCCGATCTCTGTTTTCAACTTACATGTCACAAATCCTCACCTTCAGCTGGTATCGAGCAAGCATTGGATTCGGGGTTAGGGAAGGACAGATTTGAATCTTCGTTCACAAAAGATTCTGAGTCAACGACAGAACTGTTTCCTGTTTGAGGTGTTCCATTAACACCTTTCTTAAAACTCTCCAGGGGTCCTGACATTTGTGATTGACTGTTTGCATCATTAGACGATTGGTCAAGACCAAGAGGGTATTGATTTTGATCAGGAATTTCATAAGGACGAGGGGACTTTTTCACTTGAGGGGCACCGCGTGCGAACATTCCTTTCTTTGATGTTGGAGAAGTCGAGGTCTGATTAGCTGACGGTACCCACTTGTAGAGCTTCATCGTAGTATCCTTTACCGTAATCCATTTCTTTTCCCTGAAAAGGCAAATAACCAGGTATGTGATTCAGGTCATGAAGACACCGAAGGAAATATGATGCGGGAGCGGCAAAGCAGAAGATTTGCTAAATTCTACCTAAGACCACTATATTTTTATCCCTGCGCTCATTACACTAGATGACATGTCACGCTCAATTACGCGTAATTCACGTGTAAACTACGCGAAATTACACATGACCCTAAACATACGTGGTTATGCGTGACATTACTGCAACATACTCGTATGTCGGCAGTCCTGTTATGTAGACTCTGCGTCTCATGTGTTTGTATGTATCAGAGGCTAAACAATGTGATAGGACCTACTATAAATTCCATGCTCATGGCAGACAGAACATGCTAAGCGGTTCATTCGTGGTTCAAGCGGCAACGCGGGCAACCGTAGACGACGCGCAAACTGTAAACGCTCGCCCGTGCGTATTCATAAGCATTACCCATGTTTTGACAGCATCAGATAATGTAATTTTCTGACTCTTAGTGCAGCGCGCATGTACCTGCGTAGAAGTATAAACTGACCGTAACCACGGATGTTTTTGGTGCTCCGTAATTACGCGTGGCAATGTCACCTAGTGTAAATCACATCTCCCTTTGCGACTTTAGGCACCATTCATAAATCACATGATGTTAAAATGCTTGATTTGTCAACCCCCCTCTTCGATGATATTTCGTGATGTTCGCATGAAAGCCCCTCTCACAGATCACGTGATGAAACTGTCTTATCAAAGATGGTAGGCCTATAAGGCATATTCCCTTGCCATGGGTGCCCTCTCTCCCTTGCCTTGCCAACATCTAGCCAAATAAAGGTAAGAACCTCTTTTCATTTGCTTCATCATCTAATATTTGCGAGCGGAACGTATATTTCATCTGTAAAACTTATCTCAGACCTCGGTTAAAGCATCCTATATTGCTGTCGCATTAAAATCCACTAGCATCTAAATACCACCATGTATTTAAATTGTATATAGGATCTAATGTAGTTAAATTATTTCCTCCCACATTCGTGTCATTTGAATAGGCCTACTTAAGTCGCCTCTATCATATTGGCTTGATATCAGTCGACAACTCGTGTTGAAGAAGAGAAGTCCCCCTCCGCCCTCTATGCCATAACGTGATTTATGAATGGACCCTTAAGATCATGAATTTCACACACAAGGAGGTTTTCAAGTTCAGAGGGCAACTATTACAGGCCCTTGACTGACCCTAGACCTCAAAAATGAGAAACATAGGATTTTTTTCGAAAAATATGGATCTTCGAAGAAATCTATAGATCTCGAATATATACATATGAATGAGAAAAAGAAAAAAACAGGAATGGTGGAATAGATTCTAGTGTATGAAACTAATTCTCGAATGTTTATAAACTTGATATCAGAAATAACTAAAAAACTCGGTATAAAAACCTCAGTAGAAGCATTCATTTTCTGTCTGTATAATAACATAAAATATCTTCGGTCTACGTAAGCAATAAGTTGGTTTCATAATATGAACAGCTATCGATTTGCTAACAAAAAATAATAAGCAATCAGCAATAATTACAAAATATTGGCAAGCGACAAACGATAGGAATAGACTATAGAATACTTATTGGTAAAAACAGTTGTTAAAATATGAGAATATAATATGGAACACCATAAAAGGAAATCGTCCATTGATAGAACTTGTTGGGAACATAAATTACATTCAGGCTTATGTTTCCATTAGATCCCTAGATTGCCCGTGTACGTTGGCAGATATCATAGGTATAATTAAAAAAACTGACAAATGATCAAGACTTTAGTAAATTTCTAAAATGTTGTATCAACAGACAGAGACATTATGAAAAGCGATGGCTTAAATCAATAAAAACTATGAAGTCTTTTCGATATCTGTAAGTATCACTCAGGATAGCTAACGTTAGGGCTTTATTGATGTTAACGCATATGTACGATCTTTATCTGTCCGATCATACTTAATGTTCATACTTCATCTGTCCGATCATTCAAATTCATCTATTCACACAATAATTACTAAGCTTTTACTTTTTATTCATTTAACTGAGAAAAACTCGGTATTGAGATGTATACAATCAGGGGCAACCACACAGAAACGATATTGGATAGTGATTTGTTAGTGACACTGCAAATTTTAATGGGTGAGTGATACTGCTGGCCTAACGGTGTTTCTGTGCGGTCGCCCCAGGAAAGTTCAAATCATGAACCTCCTTTTAAGAAAAGATCCGATTTTAAGATGAGTTGGGCTTTGGAAACATATTTAGTGGAGGTTCTTTCTTTAAGTCCAACTTTCTCTGTTAACTGCCTTTATAATTTTGTATTGAACGACCGCTAACTTTTCGTGAGCCGTTTCCAGCGGAAGTGATTCCATGAGAGTGATTGGGCCACGTTCACATCCAAAAAATCTTTTATCATTGAATGCTTTCTTCAATTTTTTGTTGCCGATTTAAAGCAAAAATCGGGAAAAACCGGGGTTTGAATGCATAAATTTGAATTATTTGCATTAGACTAATTTCGCAAAAAATGGAAAAGACGGAAAATTGCGATCCCTGCATCGGTCTCAGCAAAGTCGCGCTTGCTTTAAACATTTTTCCGATAGCGACTAGACATTAAACAGGAAGTACGATTTGTTCAAAAAGATTATGTAAAGCAAAACAACCGCACTATTTCTTAGAAGATGGAGCTTTTCCGATGTTGAATCAGGGAGCAAAAAGGGCTGGCTGAAAATCTTCCACTGAGAAAGAGTCGCACATTAGAAAAATTACATGCCATGAATAATTGAACATGCACGTTTTTAAAAACAATTAAACATGCACGTCGGTTCTTCTGCTTGCACGGTTCTCGGGCCAGTGCACCGAACTGCTTGAATTTTGATCAAATTGGCATTTTACTCTATAATTTAAATTACACTGCATAATTTAGTGTCACGATGCCTGCATCGGCTCTACTGATCGCCCTATCTATTTATGTTTTCATGAGCATCGTAGCATCGTTATTTATTCGGATAATGAGTGCAATTTCTGTACATATTATCAATGATCATCCTGATTCTCTACTGTATACTGATTATTTTGGTATTAATTTCCTTGACTGTCAGACTGCCCTGTCCGCAGGCCCTACTCGGGTTTCTGAAGCCAACAGTGAAGCAAAAACGAGCAGATGAATGGTAATTGTCGCTGATTTGTATACATGATCAGGTTCTATATAAGCATAGGCTGTCAATATATCTGATTCACCAAAGTTGTATGAGTATGTGTCTGCGACACGCAACGTCGGGCAATTTGTGATTTTTAACTATTATTTTTTTTCTTACATTGCGCCAATAAATTTTCGGGCGAGATAATTCAGTCGTTCTCTCATACTGGCCTTTGGAAACCTTCCGTGGCAATAAATCTAATCATTTCGTAGGCAGTGTGCATCGACAAACTTACATAAGGTCTGCACAAAAGGGTGTATAGATGTACATTATGCTTGCACAATTGATGGGGGATCGCTTTCTAGCATCTGATCAAAATTCAGCTACACGAGAAAAACTAAAATGAAAACTCACTGTATGATGAGGCATTAATGACTTGAACCCTCTACAAGTCAACAAATACGTATGAGTAACGCTTATAAACTACGGCAAAATTCATCTTCATTCATGCAGAGGTCGATGGTTTTAATTCATAAATGACTGTTTTACTATTGGCCCTCACTATGGTTCCCCGTGAAATCGTCTCTTTCATTCACTGCACGCGACGCCTACAGACAGTGTGTGCGCATCACAGCTGACGTCCATCACGATCATAAGACAAGCAGACATCTCGTAAGGGACAAATCGTTGCAGAGTGCCGGAATACGGATAGAAGTGACAGCTGATGTATAAACTTGCTTTCAAGACGGTTCCTGACTGAATGCCCTTATATTGTCTTACTCTCTAATCTATCGATTTCTCAGCCCTAATTTTGCTCCTCTGCTTTCCGTTTCATTTGATCCTCTTCTTCATACATTTTCTCTCCTTCATCTTCTAATTTTCTGAGATGTAGGAATGGGTGCGCATTCCTAGCAAGGCGCATAAATTGTTCATTCAATGAGACACCAAATGAGGCCCGCCCCAAACGTTTTTTAAACATCCAACGTTGATCCTATGGCATATATTGAGTCATACGTGAAAGCAGATACAGTTCTTTGACTGGTAATCGTAATTATCCTAATTCCGAAAACGAACGCTCCATGTGCAAGACCAAGCACAATTTTCACTGTCTTCGTGAGGTATGGATACTTCGACCAATTTCCGTTTATTTTACATTTTTCAATTAAAAACCCATTTTACCCCACCAAAAAATGGTCAATGCGCAATGGATGGTCGCTGTCAGATGACTCAAAGGCACAACACAGGATACCAGCATGATTAATCGCGTCAATACAGCAATAATCTAATCATTTCGTAGGCAGTGTGCATCGACAAACTTACATAAGGTCTGCACAAAAGGGTGTATAGATGTACATTATGCTTGCACAATTGATGGGGGATCGCTTTCTAGCATCTGATCAAAATTCAGCTACACGAGAAAAACTAAAATGAACTCACTGTATGATGAGCATTAATGACTTGAACCCTCTACATGTCAACAAATACGTATGAGAACGCTTATAAACTACGGCAAAATTCATCTTCATTCATGCAGTCGATGTTTTAATTCATAAATGACTGTTTTACTATTGGCCCTCACTATGGTTCCCCGTGAAATCGTCTTTCATTCACTGCACGCGACGCCTACAGACAGTGGTGCGCATCACAGCTGACGTCATCACGATCATAAGACAAGCAGACATCTCGTAAGGCAAATCGTTGCAGAGTGCCGGATACGGATAGAAGTGACAGCTGATGTATAAACTTGCTTTCAAGACGGGTTCCTGACTGAATGCCCTTATATTGTCTTCTCTCTAATCTATCGTTCTCAGCCCTATTTTGCTCCTCTGCTTTCCGTTTCATTTGATCCTCTTCTTCATTTTTCTCTCTTCATCTTCTAATTTTCTGATGTAGGAATGGTGCGCATTCCTAGCAAGGCGCATAAATTGTTCATCAATGAGCACCAAATGAGGCCCGCCCAACGTTTTTAAACTATCCAACGTTGATCCTATGGCATATATTGAGTCATACGTGAAAGCAGTACAGTTCTTTGACTGGTAATCGTATTTCCTAATTCCGAAAACGAACGCTCCATGTGCAAGACCAAGCACAATTTTCACTGTCTTCGTGAGGTATGGATACTTCGCATTTCCGTTTACATTTTTCAATTAAAAACATTTTACCCCAAAAAATGGTCAATGCGCAATGGATGGTCGCTGTCAGATGACTCAAAGGCCAACACAGGATCCAGCATGAGTAATCGTCAATCGGCTGAAATACCATCGATGGCGATAATTGTATGATAATATTTCGTTCAAATTCAATACAATGGCAAATGAACGAGAGATCTGGAGATAGCACTTTTTATTAGTAGAATGTGAATTGCTATAATTACAGAATAAGTTGTATGCATCAATAGCATAAGATGCATTACCTGATAGTTTAAAGTGAAGAAACCGTTTTTACTTGAGTATAACTATTAAGTTATCTTTCACTCCATCTCGTATTTTCATAATACGGACCAAATATGCATCTCAATTCCATAAAATAGAGGAAATATAAGAATCGATAAGGGCCGGCCTATAGCAGGGTTTGTGTGACACAAAACCCATATCCGGGGTTTGGGTTTGGGTTATGATCCAGCGATTGACTGGTTTTTTTACTATCTTGTTCTCGACGCTTGCATGATATTACGATATTCGTTCCAGTCGTACAGTAGCCTATGACACTAATTCACAGACATAGCAGTTCAAAATCTGAAACTATACCTGTGGAGGCCAGGGACGGTCGGAAGACGCTGAAAGGGACAGGGCAATGTTGTATTGGTATCGATGGCGTACAACTATGAGCTAATAAATATCAAGTTTTACAGATATCATTGTACATATACATGCTACATGATATCTAATGACTCGGTGGGGAGTTCATATTTGAAATATTAAAAGACTCAATATTGTTTACTGTGTTTGTGCTGGTGAACATAAAGTTGTTCAGATAATCCTGACTCTTAATTAAAGACAATTCCTGAAATAAGAGGCTCTATGTTACGACGGGACAAGAACATAACAGCACTTTTTTATGCCCTGAGGGATTTTCGACCATAGTACATGTTGCGGCCAGATTCAAGCTTCAAATTCCCGTGCTATTTTGCCGAATTTCCACGGGCTATTTTTCCATATTAGCAAGATAATAGACATTCCCAAGACACCCGCTCAGAAATTATCCGACACTTCTTTATTATCACTTTAATGTTGGCGCCATAAGAGTAGGGATATATATGGGAGTGTTACGAACTCAAAAAGTAATCTTGCTATACAGTGAAATTTTCATATCAAAAGATTCAGTTTTTGCGGAGATTACGTTCCCGCGGTCAAAAAATTATTTGAGCACTTTTGAAAAAAGTCAAAATATGCCAATGTATATACTACCGAGATGACTCTCTAATATAAGTAGTATGAAACAAGTTGGATATCAAAAGGAATGAATATTTGCTAATATACATCCTAACTACGCGGAAATCAAGCTGATTATCAAGGGAATTTCATGATCCGTGTTATAACAGAAGTCTTCATGAAAAAGTCGCGATATAATTCGCGCTTTCTTGGCTGAAATTTCAAGTTTTCAATTCAATTTTCACCGGCATGATTTTAAGATTCGATCACTAAATTCATGTTTCATTTCTTGAATCTGAATAGTGATGTGGACCCCTTTATTGGTTACCATTATTTATTTATTTATTTATTTATTTCGATAAAGTGACTACAGCTTTCGCCAGTTACAGTCACTTTTTAAAAAAAATTGAAGTTGAAATGAAAATAATATAGTCAGAGGAATGAATTTTAAAAACAACATCCGCATCATGTAAAACGTGTCTTTATGATGGCGCTTTGAATCTTGCGTGAATTGAAGTCAAATAAGTCGATGGATCCGAGAAATGCAGTCCTGAGCGTCGTGATTGTATCGAGGAATAAAGTCATGCTTCCCGAATCAGAAGACCACGTGCGATTCGTAGTGGAAGAACATTGGTATGGTCTCCGTGATCCTCCTCGATTTGGTAATTTGAAAGCTGATCGGAGGACCAACAAGAAAAGGACAATTTACAATGACTGTGAAGAAACCTTATGTAACACAAATACTAGAAGTCAAAGATGCATTCGTCTATTCTCCAAAGCTTCGTAAGTTCCAAAGAGATTTTGTGCAGTGATCAGCATACAGTTAATGACTTTGCTGATACATGAATTCTTCTATGAAAACATAATACTTTAAAAAAAACAAAAACCCTTTTGAGACTCTTTTCGATGTTCCGTATTTCTTTCATATATTTCGCTTCCGGCGACCAAATAAGGCGAACAATAGTCCCAAAGATGACCAGCGACAAGCGAAATTGTAAATAATTTTCTTGTGAATAGATCCCACATCTTTGAAAGGCTTCAACGTTACGCAACTTACGAACACCCAGCAATCTCGAAAAGCCTTTTTGACGATAATTAGTGATTGATAAGTCGCAGTCGAAAAAATCAAACACAATGTTATCAAATAAAAAATAAACTCCCCAGATCGTTTCATATGACTCACAGAATGCGGCTCAGAAGAATTTCAACCGATGACAATAAACATAGTCCACAGGTTTCGGTAATCGTTTCAATTCACCATGAAACCAAGTTCAAGAAAAAAACATAATTGCGCAATTAGATTTAGATGACATCTTCCACTTGGAGCACCAATGTACTAGACAGTTTCAAAGCATTTTGCAGATCCTGACAATGCACTTATTCAGTAAAACACGCTTAAAAAGCTCAGTCTCAGCAACCATCAACGATTCGCATGAACGAAGAAAAAACGGAATATCATTGATAAACATGAGAAATAGGGATGGTCCAAGGATGGACCCTTGGGGACCACTGATGTGACGAGAGTCCACATCCGAGTCCTGCCCCGCAGACGACCAACCTCGCTGAATCTGTCGCGAAGGTAGCTTTCGAACCAGCGGAAACATACCCAGCAATTCCAAATTGGTTCGATAGCTTCAATACAGATAGTCGTTGACACACAGAATCGTAGGGTTAATAAAATCCGTGTAAAATAGACATGAACTGGAATCCATCGTCAAGGGCACATGTTATGAATTCTTTGTAACATGTCAAGTTGCTCAAAGGTTGATCTGTTCGGAACGAAGCCAGCTTGCTCAATGCATATTAGTTCCTTCAGATGAGAACGAAGTTACTGAATTCACAATTCGCTCGAACAGTTTACTTATGACAGGTTGTATTGCATTGGGCGGTAGGATTCCACATTGGTTTTGTCCACCCTTTCTTTTTGTAAAGAGGAAATACGTTGTTGCGCTTCAACAATGTGGGTATTCTCAATTGATGTAGATATATTGAATATGTTGCCAAAGGAGCACACAATTGTTCAACGCAACGGATAAGAAAAATTGCTGAAACATTGCCATTACCAACTAAGCTGAGTTCGGGCTTAGTCTCAGGATTTTCCCTTTCATTTCCCTCTGAGAGATTGTGGGCAAATTGAATAAGGGAGCATCGTGGAAAGCACAACTTGGACGTTCAAACAGTACTGTGAATCGCAAATATAGATTCAAAGTACTTTGCGAAAGCTTGTGCAAGTCTTGAAAACCGAAATGTTGATGGCCATTAAGGTTTATAACTTTGTTGGCAGTGATGATGACGGCCCTGGGACTTGACATAACGACCAAAATCTTTTTGGGTTATTTTTTGATTCGTCTCCCTACATTCTTTACAATTCCGCATGGCGAGAATTTTGCATCAGCTTGACTTCCTTGCGTAAATTGGCAAAAGTTCTTGAAAGCATCTGAGGTTTTTTATCCCCTTCCCACTCTTGTATGAATTGCTTTCGAGCTATTTTTTTTTTTTTTTTTATTTTTTTTTTATTCCTTCTCTCCCTTAACAAGAAGAAATAAATCACGGTCGTACCATGAGGGAATTTTGAACTGTTATATTTCCACAAGAGGTACAATCGACAGTCATCTATTATAGCGAATATGACATCATAAAAATTTGATAGAGATTCTTCACATTATCATAACAAATAAACTGATCCACAAACTAAAGTCAAGCATCATTTTGAATTATATCAAAGTAAGCCTTTTTGAAGTTGTAGGTTACTTCTGTGACATGGATCAGCCTTTTGTTACCGGAGAGTCCACCCTAACATCCAAATGCCAGGTGGGTAGAGGAACAAGGATTTGTCGAATGGCTTATCCAACAGGTTGCTATTGGTGAGGCACAAGATCAAGCGGCTTGTTGTGGCAATGAATTCAAGGCATTGTGCGGCCGCAACTCACAACTTTCATCATATCCAAGAAACGTGCAGTTTTGGTGAGAGACGAGGATGAATTTACACAGGATAGCGTAATTGTTAATGTGGTTTGATTTCCTTCCCAAGTAGCATCAGACATGTTGAAATCATCGCCAAGGACAATCACAGAATCATGCAATTTAGCAACAGATCGAACTCTTTCCAACGAGACCTCCATTTTCACTATTGCAGAAGAGTTTGATTCAGGTGGTAAATATACTGTTGCGATAAAGATGCTGCGAGATGGGTTGTTAATCACTTCCACCCATATAATTCCAATTGATTTAGAATATCCATATCAATCACGCCGGACTTGCCGTACTTCTTGCATGTAGCAATTAGTACAACCACCGGGCGACGGCCTTCTTGCTGCTTGTGTTGATGAGCCCGATCTTTACGAAAAAATGGTGTAATTTTGAATTACATAGAATTTCTCCCCGTCAAAAATATTGTCATTTAACCATGTCCGTGATCGATAGGACATCATATTCTTTTGAAATGCTTGCATCGAAGTGGCTATTGAATTCATGAAGTTTTCCACGGATGCTTGTACGTTGAAAGTAAAACAAAAAAGCTTAAGATCAATGCTACTCGTTGGTCATCTTCAAAAATAACACGAAATGGTTGGTCAATTCACCGTGAACAAAAAGACAGGTGGCGGATTTGAACCCAGTATCCTCCCGATCAATGACCCAAGCAAGAGCTAGACGATCACCAATGCACCAGCGGATCACTGCTAGCCATGGAGGTGCAAGAATATCTTATTCCTGGAGAGAAAAGCCGGGTGCAATAGCGGCACGAATTGCAGTTAATCACCATCGAAGTCCCGAAGTGAAATTGATACAAGGTACACAAAAGCATTATTTCGACTTTTCGGAGCACTGCGATGTCCCACGGAGATGAATTATAGATCAAAACGAAATAAGCGATTAGCCGTCGAATGATACCATTTTTCCCGAAATCAGTGGAGACTGGTAGAACAGGAAATAATCCAAGAATGCAGATTTCCAAACAGGAGCGTATGCACACACAACCGCAAGCAGACAGCGATCGGCATTATTATTATTACCATTACTATTATTACCATTCTTTCATAGGTAATTGAAATAATTGTCTTTGATTATGTGATTTTTCTCTATCAGTGGCAGGTTGCTTGTGATATGATCACGCTTACGAAAATACTCTTGAAGTTGAGCATGAAAGAAATAGCAGGTCATTGAGTTGATAATTTAACAAATATTACCTTTCAATAGGCGTCATGACACGGGAGAAACTGTGATATACCATCATTTTTCCTTCTGATTTGCTATCACATCAGTGCAATTCCGCTGAAATTTTCTTCAAAACTGCATAAAATGGTATATCTCTCACATTTTCAAACAATTCCGACTGTATCTCCTTTGAGTTCATTTTGATAAAATTGGCGAAAGTGGTATACACATTGGGATTTTTAATAAAAAAAATGCAGAGTTTACCACTCTAACCTAACATACCTATTCTGTGGTTGGCGCGTTACATTGAACGATATTTGACTTCACCGCACTCAGTTATGTACTTTCCTCAATGGTCTACACCCATTGAACTGCTGGGGTTCTGAATGATTTCATATCGACAGGAAAGCTAATTTCCTACACTTTCCAAAGATCAAAAATTCTTCATTTTCATCATCTGATTCATAAAATTCTAGAAGTTGTATTAAGCCGATTTATCAGACTGAAATGTTCAAACAGCAATGATATCAGAATGTATATCCTGTGTGAACAACTTTGTCTTGGACATGGTAGCACCGCATTGGTATTGGAATGGCCATCTCCTCGCCAGCAGTAGGCATTTATTTGCTTTAAGGGTTGCCGCTTCGTGTTGACTTGATACGAAGCCTCGTATCCGTTGGACGGAGCCGGGTAGAAGAGCAAAAACGACAACCGTAAACGCTAGAAGTACAACAACTTATCATCCTCTTTGAATCAGTTAACGCAGAAACAATGGGCACATGGTAACCGTCTGTCATAAAATTTCTGTCTGATGTTTCCAGCAAAGTCAGAGAAAAGTCAAATACTGGAGAATCAATGTCTCGGTCTTTCTTGATTCAAAGGATAGCGATGGCGGTGCAAATTGACTGAAGGCAAAAATTATATGAAAAAAAGATAAAAAAATAAAAATTTCAAGCCAATGTTGGTCTTTTCCTATAAAACCCATGGGTTTTTTCAATTTGAAAAACCCGTTTTACCCATGGGATGCCAACCCTGGTCGTGGTTGATTTTGAATAAATTATTTCATGATGTCTGTTGAGTTGAGACTGTCTGTTCTTTGTTTATGGATAATTAGTAGAAGTAAATTGTTGTTTCTTTCCTGTGACATTCGGATTCTCATCTCAGTCTTAATAGTCTTCGCTGGGCTGAAAACTGATTGATATAAAATCTGTGAAATTTGCTTTCATGTGTATATTGTATGAGTCAATCTGTCATTTGGAGGCAAAGTTGGCCTACTGTGGAAGAAATAGCAATGCCTAACACAGGTCTCCTTATAAGGGACCCTCCATACGACCATACTGAAGACCCAACATACGTGTAATACTGATAAAGGGATCAGCTCACAGCTTTCAGATGCACCTGATGCTAGTGATAGGGCTTTCCTAGGACAACAATGGACTTTTAATACTGTAGGTCACATAAAACTGATAAAGGGCTGATAAAACTACACTTAGCTTGACAAGAAAGCAATCGTTGTAAATTGCATCCCAACATTTGTTGAGTTATTTCTCAGCAGATAGATAATTCAGTCAGTCGCTTTACATGTCGTAGACATATCCATTATCATAACAAATGAGCTAATTCTGTTTTTTGTTTGCTTTATCCATTGCCTGTCAAGGATGACATAATCACCTCCATCACACGCTTTGCGGCATCGTTTTCACTCGAATGGGATTGTGCTTAACAGATGAAAGTGGAAAATGATAACTTGGCAACTAATCGCAATGCTCTGA